>OY740770.1:14847602-14960844 GCA_963513935.1 Aphrophora alni | reverse complement strand
AACACTGGTTCTTTTCTGATGTGGGTGCTTTTAGAGTTTTCGAGGGCTATATTTTTTATTTTATGTTCTTTTTTCCTTTTTTTATAAGGTGATAATGAGGCGTAAGACATAATGAGGCGAGGTTTTCACCTTTCAACAACATGGAAAAATCAGAATAGATTTATATAAGGATATAATAATTTTTTTAAATGTGTTTTCTAACATCATTCTGAAAATGATTGTAATATGCTCTTTTCGTCAAGAACGATTAGTACTGAGTTATAAAAATGTTAACACCATAATTATACTTTACTTGTTAGGTGATTGAAAAGTGAAATTTGTTACAAAATGTATTCTTTTTTTTTCTCAGGAAAGAGGAGTCGTATGGGAAGAAACATTGATTCTACTCCCAGACAATGTACATTATGTATTTCTGTCTGCGACTATTCCAAATGCTCGACAGTTCTGTGAATGGGTGGCACATTTACATCATCAACCTTGCCACGTAGTATACACAGAGTATAGACCTGTACCTCTCCAGCATTATATGTTTCCTGCAGGGGGAGAAGGCATACATTTGATTGTTGATGAAAAAGTAAGTGTGAAATCAATAATTTATAGGGTAATTTTATAGTGTCAACCGAAGACAATATCGTGATGGTCAAGCTGGCATTAGAAACTAGCATAAATACTGATTGTTCGGGAAACTTCAACATGGCCTAATAAAGTATCTGAAGTTATTTAAAACATTATGAAATCATAGTTATTAGTGAATTTCCAGTACAGAAATGTACTAAAGTCCGTGAAATGGCCACTGATCCTACTTGTTAAAGTAATTCGGTACCATTTTTAGCTCACAGTTTTACTTACGTTGTATATATGGATAAGTTTGGTAATCACAAAAATTTTCGACCTGAGTTTTGACTTATCTTCACATTCCATAGCTTCAGGAATTCGAAAAGTGATATTTGACATGTCATCCTTCCGTCATCATTGTTATCTTTATGTACAAACTATAGCAGTCACAAAAATTAAGATAGGAACATGAAATTTGGTGTAGGGCACTATATTGTAGTCATGTAGAACCCTATTGAAACTCAGAAAAAACTCAAATTAAAAACGTCAAAATTTTCCTACTGCTAAACAGTTTTTTGTTCATATCTTATGTGTTATTCAATTTATAACATCATAAGTTAGATACAAATTTGAAGATTTAAATTCTTCATAAATACTTCTAGCCCCAACTCTCTACGATAACAAATAGCAAAGTGATTGTCCAAAATGTAATTTCAAATCCTGAGCTCCCAAGAAAATGTGACATTTCTTTATCTACGAGATCTTGGAGACCTGAGTCACAAACATGACCATAGTGAGTAGGCCTAGAGCCTGTTTACTACATATACACATCTAGGAGGCCTGTTAGGACCTAGCCGACGTCAAGACTCTATAACTAAATATATTTTGTATTTACCCTTATTTATCTTTGATCTCTCAATTCAATTTATTTCCTACAAGACCCAAAAGACCAATTTTTGGATATTACATTTAAAGGATCTGTGTGTATTACATTGTATTATGAGGCTCGGTTAGTACTATGATGGTGCCTATTAACTTGTGTGTATGTGTTTATGAATAAACTTTCAGAAGGTAGTTTGATTTTGGTTGAATTTTATGTGAGGCTTAATTTACAGTAAAACCATTGAGATATGTTCGTTTACCTGAAAAATAAGTCTAATTTTTAAATGACAGCAGATTTTCAGTTTTTTAAAAAGATTTTGGAGATTTATACTGAAAAAGATAACTTCAAAATTGGACAAAATTAACAATAGTAGTTTGAGTAATAATTGTAATTTTAGTGAAATTTACACATAGGATATTGAATATGATTGTAACAATACGCTTAAAAAATTTCAGCCATTTGGTGGTATCTAGGTAATAAAAGTTTGTGTAATATTTATTTATATGAATTGGATAAAAATTTTGTAGTAGGCTAGTTCTGTTTTTCGCCGATTGTTAAGTTAAGTTACTTTCTCTTTCTTTGGAGCTATATTTATTGTTTAATTTTTTTCAAAATCTAAGAGAATATCTTTTTGTTTCAGAGACAATTCAGAGAAGATAATTTTAACGCAGCAATGGCAGTATTAGCTAATGCAGGAGATGCTGCTAAAGGCGATAGAGGACAAAGAGGACGTAAAGGAGGGAATAATTCAGGAAAAGACTCAAATTGTTTTAAAATTGTCAAGATGATAATGGAACGTAATTTTGCTCCTGTCATTGTCTTCTCCTTTAGTAAGAAAGACTGTGAAATTTTTGCAATGCAGATGGCTAAACTTGATTTTAATACAGGTACATTTATTTTTATTCAATGATAAGATTTTACAGACAGTGTTATTTGACAGATCAAAAGAATAGATATAATTGATTGAATACTGTATAATTTGTGTTTTTACAGTTATTTATTTTACTTAGGCACTGTTTTTTTCCGTGTAGTCCTCTAACACTGCAGCGCACTTGTTCCAGCGTTCAGGAAGATTCTTAATCCCAGAAGAGTAGAAGTCTTCTGAACACATGTTGACCCAATGTTGCACAACATTAATAACCTGCTCATTAATGTTAAATGTCTTCCCTATTAAATTTTTTAAATAGCCCAAAGAGGTGAAAGTCTGATGGTGTTAAACCTTTACACTATGGAGAATAAGATAGGACATTTCACTTGTGTTTCTGCAATGATTCCATTGTGTAAGAGTGTGGGGAAGCATTGTAGTGAAAAAAAAGAAGTTGAATTTTCGGCAACTTCCTATCTCTGAGTTTCACTTTCTGTTTTCTATAGAATAGTACTCAACAATGATTGTTCATTGTTCTTGTAAAAAAAAAACTAGGTAAAGAATTCTTTGTGAATATTAAAAGAGAGTGTTCTTGATTTTCTCAGCTGAAAATGTGGTTGTGCTTTCAGTGGTGAAAGTATACTTGATGTCACAATTGCTTGCTTACTCGATTTTACTCTGGAGTGAAATAGTGCATCCATGTTTCACAGGTTACTATTGTGACCGTCTCCACTTCTTTTGACCAGCTGGAAGCTCCGGCTGGCTGGAGACCGCGTACACTTAGCCGAATCTTGTCAGGATGGGCCAAGGAGTCGGGTTAGGACGCTAATGAACGCACGCAACGCCAGTGAAATTAAATATTATATTTATTATATGCCGAATTAAAGAATACAGAATTTGATTATAATTTAAGAGAAAGACATAACGGCAAGACTAGGCCTTAAAAGTGGCCGAAAAGCATACCGATGAATTTAATAGCACGTGGCCGAAAAATGGACTGACCTCGTCCCGTGGCGGTCTTCCGTCTAGCGGCTCTCGGACAAGACTCGCGCCAGACTCTCGGAAAAAGACTCTCGACAAGACTGACTGTCGGCTCGCTAGCTCAAGGCCTCCACTCCTCGTCTCTCCCCTCCCCTTCTTCTACGTCATATTGCACTGCTCATCAAAATCGCAAGTGCAATTCATATTTTAATAATTAAAATCCCTTTTCAATATATTCTAATTTATTATTATTAGGATTTTGGTTTGGTGGGCTCCTTGGCTGGGCCACATCACCCCCCTCCATACAATTCGAGCCGCACCACTCGGCTCGCTGTAAAGTGGTGGCTAATGTGACACTCCACTCATAAGAAAAAAATAAATTTAAAAAAAATCGCCAAAAATATACTACAAGATTTCCTTAAATTTTGAAAGAAGAAAGAGAAAATACGAACGTGAGGTCAATTCATTGCTGCCAAATGCTTCCAAAGTCCCCATGCGCCTTAATTAAAATTTTGAAATCAGTTAGCAATCTGCAAATAGGTGAAGACAATATAGTCTCCTAGCTACTATTGCCCCTTCTTATTATAAAAATTGATTGATGTAAAACGAAATGAGTGTCCATTTAGGCATTTTTTAAAATTTTTACACTGTATTTACCCCCCTTGAATAAAAAAAACGAAAACCAAAATAAAATTTTGTTGTGTTTTACCACCCTGGGTGCGCATCTGCGGTCTTAAAGAGAGAAATGTTCTTCTGTTACTTTCCTTTGATTGCTTTGCTTACAATCACTAAAATTTCAATATTTTATTCAGACTTAAAAATGATGTATTCAAAATGTATCTGTTATAGGATTAAAAATCACCATGGCTTCATTGTGGGGATGCTCGGTTTCTGCATGGGCAACCTTACAGCACTTTGCTGTTACTCTAAATTGGTGTTTGGTTTGTTAACAATTGAAGGGCACCCTTTGGGTCCCTTCCGTGCCTTGTCCTTTTGGACAAAGGCACTAGGCCTCTATAACAACTGTTGCTGGCATGATGGTGACATCTTTACGTCTATTTCCCCACTACAGACCCGCCCCCGAAATCTACCATGGTGTTATCCTAAGAGAGAAAAAGAGAAAAAAAAAAAAACTTCTACTGTGAAATAGTAACTTAATTATAACAGAAGCACACTTTCTCATGACCCCAGATGCGTTCACAACATTTTGGTTGCGAACATAAAAATAAATATTTATAATATTATACTTCCCCCTTGTTTTTCTAACTGAATTCTCATTTCGTGTCCCATGATCCCGTTATTAAAAATTTTTCTTAAGTAAAATCATAATTCCTCTTTACAGATTGTTAACTATCTTTTATTTATTTATTTATTATTATTATTATTATTTTTTTTTTTTTTAATTTGCAACTATCACTTGCTTAAAAAAAAAATTCTTATAAAACATAATTTTCCATTCACGCGCGTCCCATAATTAATTATTGTACACCGTTATGTCTTTTCTTTTTCAATATAAAATTACATTTGCTTTATTATAATAATAAAAAAAAATTGTTTTAAAGTTTTAAAGTTGAATGGTCATTTCCAAAAATAAATTAGTAAAAAAAAATTAGAATTAGTTATACATAATTTTAAAAAAAGGATTACAATAAAACAGGTAAGAACATAATTATTCGCGTTTTTTTTTTTTCAAGTGGTGTATAGGTGTTGAGGCGCTGGTGTTGGTTGCTGTTGGTTGAGTGTAAGAGTGTTGATGATGCTGGTTGAGTGTAGATGATGGCTCGCTGGTTGTTGAGTGTTGATGATACTGGTTCCAACGTTACCTGTAAAAAAATGTAATACCTAGTTTAGTTTTTGCTTTACAGTAAGTTAATACTTACCATTCGTACCGATGTTGGAATAGACCATTAACTTGTTCATGATAGAAGTGTAAAATTAAACTGGTTTTGAAAAAAATAAAAAAATATTTATGCATTTGATGTCGGTGAAGCAGTACTTTGAAGGTCACTGACTGGTTCTCCAGTGCCGACATGTCCCCTTCCATCTCTAAACACACAAAAACAGTGTTAATTTCAATTATAAAAAAAAATTATTATTATTATATTTTCTATATACTATAGTCTTATGCTATTTTAAATTTCTACAATGTCCCGTTTAAAAAAGATTAATAGTAATGTACACCGTATTTTTCCGGCAGCCTAATAAAGCTAAATTAAATAATCCATAGCTAAATTAAATTATCCATACATACAAATTATCATTTATGCAACCTACAATCACTCATATTCTCCTATCGTTTTTTTTTTTAATTAGCTATAACTATATCCATCTATTAACTACAACAAAAATTACATTACTTCCTTCAAGAAAAAAAACTATCTATGGCTTTACATCAATTTTACTCAAAATCATTAAACTATAGTATCTCATGTTAAAATTTTCCTTTTTAGGCCTTTCACAAAATGCATAACTTCGTTATATTAACCTCAAAACTTTATTTATTTATAAAAATCGTCGTATATTTCGTCGTAAAAAAAAATTATTATTATTTGCAGAACTCTTTGTTTCTGCCGTAGAATCGTCGTTATTTATTTTTCTTTATAAATACTCGTATAACATTATTTATCATATATATCTCGTAGATTATCACCGTAGCATATTATTTCATCGAAGCATTTCATAAATAACCATAAAAAAAATCATCATTATAACCTCTTAATACAACTAATTACTTCTTTCCTATAAAAAAACCCTATAAAGCCTTATTTTTCAACTTTGATACTATAGCCTCTTTCATTATTTATAAATCGATCAATATAAACTAATCTTTACCACGTATTTTTTCACTTCTTTTATTTAACAAAGCAATTATGTTTTTAAACTTACAAATTATCAATCATGCAATCTACAATCACTCATATTCTCATATCATCTCGTAACGCATAAACTTTTGTTTGTGCCCATACATAATACCTAAATCATCACGAAAATAACCCAAAAATCGCTGCCTGGAAGTATGAAAAAAATAGGAAAAGTATTTTAGAATCGGCTTAGACGCCTATGAAAACAAAAGATGCATGCATGGCATTGCATTTGGGCCATAATAGTGACTGTACTCTGCATGAGTCACGTTTGTTTTTAAAAAAAACTTATTTTAAACGTATGTTTAAAAGATCCCTTATAAATATGAAATTTTCGGAAGTAAACGTCTACCCCATTTAGACTTCCGTACGTATTGGTTACGAGGTGATAGGAATAATTGTCTCATACTAACAAACACTCACATTTCACATCTCACATTCATACTATCTTATTCTAATTTATTTAACACCTATCCTCAGAGACGTTTTACTTTTTTTAAAAAAAATCTCCGTCAGAATCGTTCATTGTTCTGATTTTTAGAGGATATGTATACAAAAGAAAAAATTAATATTTATTAGGTAATTTGAGAATATTGTTTTTATTTTTTCTTCAAAAAAAAATTATCTAGGTGAACTATATCCCAAAAACGGATCACATCTGAGCCGTTCATGTCCAAAACGCCATGCTAAATGAAGGTATGAACTCAGCGAGGACTATACCTAAGTCTCATTGCAATGCGGCCCACAGAACATGTTCAACCCAGACCTAACCCCTCCTCAGTACAGATTCACCTATCAAAATTTATAAAATATTTTGTATTAAATAAAAAGATTGTCATCATTATTTGTGACCATTTTGTATTTGAAAAGTCCAATCCTAATTATTATTATTAACGTGCAAAGTTTTGTGAATGAAATACTGTAAATGCCGGACCTTGTATGTAGGCTAGATGTTGATGTAGGCCTAGTCAATAACAACAAACAAGCTGCCGGTTTCAGGCTGTGTCAGCTGAAATTCTTATCGCTTCAGGCTTCCACTGCTACGTCTGCATTGACTATCACTAGGTTTTAAATGTTTATATTGTACTTTGCTTCAATTAATATTTATTATTCTACATTAAGTTTTATAATGATAAAAAAATTTATTTAATTTTGTCCTACCTGGTTGTTATTGACATTGTTACTCTATTACATAATAAGATCTCCATTTTTCATGGCTTAATTTATGATATGTCGCTTAAATTTTCATTTATACAGGGCTTCCTGTAAGTCTAGTTCCGTTTACAAGTCATTATATGAAAATTTAAAAATCACTAGTGTTTTAATTCATTTTATTATTACGCCTCCGTCAGCTATTATTATTATTAGTCTATATTTTTTTTAATGCTACGCGTGATCAAACTTTGTATTCGGATACGCGTAAGCAGTTTTGTTCACCGCGAGTTCATCAACACCGTTTCCATACGTTGCAAAATATATTTTGTTTGCAAAATATTTCCGTCGATAAGTACTTTGGACTTTGTGCCATATGCTGCAAAGTTAGTCAAGTATTGCCGACGCGTTGTAACTCAATCTCACAGCTGTGGAATGTTTGCCTTATTTCGAAGTCAACCGAGTTCATCTTTGATGTACAGTTTTTTTCAATTATACGTTTATTACGTATATAAAAAAAAAATACAATTTTCCCGTTTTTACTGCCAATATTCCTATCTTACCTTTATTAAATTATATATGTGAGATAGAGAGAAAAAAAAAAAAGTTCGATTACAGGCATATCCATTGATATGCCACACTTACCGATGTCATGTACAGGATGTCCCGTTATTTTATGAATAACCCTATTTATGAATTAAGTTTGTTTTTTAAAGAAAAACAGAACAGAACCAAAATCTGTGGTTTGTGTCTATGTTAATACATAGTCTTTTAATTTTGTAGGAAGTTTTGGTACCCTTTTAGGCCTATCTGATATTTTGGAACTTGGAAGCGTAATTAAAGGGACAGGCTGATTACTGGCTCCTTGTATTTGGTCTGATGCCCTTACAACGTTTGTTATTGTTTGACTTGTGTTATTTAAAGTCTGACTTTGACCGTTCTGACTCCCTTGGTTGTTGTCATTTGAAATGTTCAAACTATGATCCACCGATTGTGATTCCGAAATGACAATTCCTTGTGAACCCCTTTTACTTATACGGGTTTTCTTGAATTTTGGGCATAATTGACCTTTGTTTATTTCCCAACTTGATTTAATTCTGTTTACGTGTACTGGGATTTCCCTATTTCTGATTTTTAACATTACATTTAATTTTGATATTACTTTTGTTATTAGATAGGGGCCTTTCCAAAGTTTAGATAATTTTTTGACTGTATGTTTTTTTATTGCCGGTGTGTATAAGTACACATATTGATTTACCTTATATTGGTTAAGTTTAGTGTTTTTGTTATATTGTTTACGTTGTTTTAAAAATTGCTTATTCTGGTACGTTCCTAATTTTGTGTATGCTAAATTTAGTTGTGACCTTAAGTTTTCCAAATAATTATCGTATATAACAGTATCGTCTGTTATATTTAAAGATGATTCTAGTGGTACTTTCATTTTTCTGCCAAATAAAAGTTCGTATGGACTGTAATTAGTTGTTTGATGAACCTGTGAGTTGTATGCCATAGTGACATAAGGTAAAATTGTGTCCCAATTTGATTGGTTAGCATTTGTAAAGTGCGACAACATTCTGCAAATTGTGGAGTGGACCCTTTCATTTCGCCCATTTGACATAGGGTGATAGGGTGTTGTAAATATTTTCTTTATACCTAATAAGCTACATAAATTTTTCATAAGATCGCTAGTGAAATTTGCCCCCCTATCCGTTATTAAAACGTCTGGTATCCCATAAATCGTGATAACTTTTTCTAACAATTTTATACTTATTGTTTCCACTGTTTGGTCTTCCAATGGAATAAATGTGGCATGTCGTGTAAAGTGATCAAGTACGCTTAAAATGTATTTATTGTTATTTGTGGATTTTGACATTGGGCCCATAATATCCATACAGATTGTGCTATATGGTTTCCCTGGTTCTGTGAAAATGTCCCCTAACGGCGCTCGAGTTTTTCCGTAGTCCATTCTTTGACTACAGGATTTACAAGTTCTAACGTAATTATTTACGTCGGTTTCCATGTTAGGCCAAAAAAATTTATTCTTTATCCTATTTAACGTTTTATGAACCGCAGCGTGCCCCGACGTTGGGATATCGTGATTTAAATGAATGATTTTTGTCCGTAATACCCTCGGCGCTAGGATTAATTTGTCCTCGTTTAGTTTATAATAAATTATCTTTTCTGGGCTCGTCCTAAAATTTTTCTTTGTTTTTAGCTGTTGACACTCTGGGTCATCTTTTTGTGCTACTCGGATTGTATCTAAATCTATTATTGGTAATAGCTCCTTAGCTTTCACGACAAAATTTGACGTCTCCGGAATATTTCTGCTTAAGGCATCGACGTTTAAGTGCTTTTTACCTGGACGGTGGACAATTTCATAGTCGTATTCCGCTAATTTTAAAGACCACCGCAAAATTCTACTCGTTGGGTCCTTTAAGGACATCAAATAACATAGTGCTTTGTGATCCGTTTCAATTTTGAATCTTCTACCTATTAAATATGTTCTAAATAATTTTACTGCCCACATGATGCTCGCTAATTCAAGATTAGTGGCGTCATAGTTTTTCTCGGCTTTATGCAGGACTCGACTCGCGTAGGCTATCGGGTGTAATTTACCGTCTATTTCTTGGCTTAATATCGCCCCCAAACCAATAAGTGAAGCATCTGTTGATAATACAAATTGCTTTTTAAAGTCTGGGAATACTAGTACAGGTGTCTCTATTAGTTTATTTTTTAATTCGTCAAATGCCAATTGACACTTTTCCGTCCATTGAAATTTCACGTTATCCTTTGTTAGATCGAATAACGGTTTTGCAATTCTCGAAAAATTTTGAATATGGCTCCTGTAGAACCCTGTTAATCCTAGAAAACTTCGTACATTTTTTACTGTTTTTGGTACTGGGTAACTCTTTACTGCTTCTATCTTTTTGGGATCTGGCTTAATGCCGTTCTCGTTAATTAAAAACCCTAGATAATTTACTTCTTTAACAGCGAATTCGCATTTGCTTAAATTTATTGTTAAGTTGTTTTCTTTAAATCTGTCAAAAATTTTAGAGAGAGATGTTATGTGCTCCTGAATATCCTTACTGAAACAAATTACATCGTCTAAATAGACTAAACAAATTTCGTCTTTTAACCCCAGCATTACTCTATTCAATACCCTTTGAAAAAATGGTGGGGAGTTCGCTAACCCCATAGGGACCCTTAAATATTGATAAATATTGTTCCATGTTGAGAATGCCGTTTTTGGTCGACTTTCTTCCTCTAAATTAATTTGGTGGAACCCTGATTCCATATCGATGACTGAAAATAATTTTGACCCCCCTAACATATCCAATGTTTCTTGTATATTTGGGAGAGGATGCACGTCCCTTGTTGTTATCGCATTTAGTTTGCGATAATCTACGCAGAATCTGTACCTTATTTCTCCGCCTAGACTTTTCTTTTTTACTATTACTAATGGACTATTCCATGGGCTTTGACAAGGTTCAATTATTCCCTTTTTTAGTTGGTCTTGTATTAATTTTTCTACTATTGGTCTCTGCGCGTGTGGTATCCTATATGGTTTTACAAAAATGGGTGGGTGATTGCCCGTATTTATTTGTAGTTCTGCGTTTTTGATTGCCTTAAAGTTATCGCTTGATTCATCGCTAAATATTTCTTTATTTTTCAATAACATTTCCATAAAATCCGATTTTTCTGGGTTCCGTAAATGAGATAGTTTTTTTTCCAGTTCTATTCCGATATTGGAGCCATCAATGGTTTTGTCCCCTGAATTCAGAATTGTGTTTACTTTGCTTGTCGGAAAAGACATCTCATCCGCGATTTCCAATTTCGCGATGAGTGTACCTTTAGGGATGGTAATGTCCACGTTCGCTAAATTTGCTATTTTATAAATACATTTATTAGACACCCCCATAGTCACCACAGCAAAGGCGCCTAAAATCCCTTTTGAAATGTTTTCCATCGGTTCAATATAAACTTCCCGATTTTTAAGTTCCCTTATGTTTTTTGAATCTGTATATGTCTCATTCCTAGACCCCCGTACCATTAATCTAATAATCATTTCACTGCGCGCCGGTATAATCTCGTTCGCGCTACAGAAAAGTGTATATTTCCGTGATTCTAGGCTTTTATTCAATTTCGAATTTAAGTGCAATGATTTTATATATTCCAAATGCTCTTTTTGCCCTTTCAAAATTTCCGATTTGGACGGTTTTTTTGGTGTCCGTTTTCCACATTTTTCTTGTTTTCCGTTCCTTTTATTATTTTTAAATTTCGTATTAATGAGTTTCGTCCCCCCGTTTGAATTACTAACTTCCCGTCTGTCCGATTTTATTTTCTCCTTTCTTGTCCCTACCGCGGGTACTGAATTGCCCTTCGAGTTATGGTTTCCCCTTATTTTCCGGCAGTACCCCTACATTCTTGCAGTACATGACCCCTTTTCTTACACGACTCGCAAAATTTCTCGTGCCTACTTGAGGGTTGTTTTATGTCTGGTAGATCTAGTCCCTTATCTAGCAATTGATTCTGGACCTCGTCCATGGTTACCGCAATGTCGAGGGCCCTATTAAATTCCTGTGGGTTTTTATTTTTAGTATATTCCGCGATTTTCCCTCTCAACCCGTTCAAAAAAATGTTTAGTGATCTTTTGTCCGCCTCGCTTTTCGTAAAACGGTCTATTGAATCATTCCCCGTTACTGTGATTAATTTGTCGCTTATGGTTGTTATCCGTGCCGCAAAATCTTTTACAGCTTCGTATTTTCCTTGTTTCAGCTGGCCTAGTTGCTCTAAATAGTACGTTTTGGGCCAGGTTTTAGAAAATTTTGCTACGAGAGCCTCCGTAAGTTCCTCGAAAGTAGTAGCATTTACACACGTCTGGTCCGTCGTCACAAAGGACTTAGCGGGTCCTGTTAATTTAAATTTCAAAACTGTTATCTTCTGGAGCGGATTCCAGTTACTCAGGACCGCGGCCGAATTTATTTTGTCGATAAATTCTGTAATCGACTCATTATCCTTATCCCCAAAAAATGTCGGTAAACCTGAAACTAGTTCTAACCGCGTATCTACTAATTGGATAGACCTATCCGTCATGGAAGCATTTGCCACTTCCATTCCCCCCAATCTTTCCGTTAGAGTTCTATTTGCCGCGGTCAAATCTCGAAGTCGCTCACAAACGACATCAAAGGCCCCTTGGGGTTCAAATTCCTCCCCATCTATTCTAAAGTTAGCCGCCATTTTTGCTTTATTTTAATACATTTAAATATTTAATACTAAAATATTCAAATAAAGTCTAATCATACAAAATTAGTCTACCAACTAAAAATCAATCAATTATAATAACCACTTAAGTTTATTCAAAATTTAAACAATTAAATTGTTTTTTTTTTTTTTTTTTAATAATCAATTAGAACAAAAAAAATTTTTTTTTTGATTTTTCCTTTCTCCAAACTTCGGGGATTTGTCCTGAATCATGGAAAATTCCTTGATACGCCTTTCCCCTTATGAATGATCTCTACATTCATACGTTTGGAAGAAAGAGGAAAAAAAAATTAGCCTTAAAACTTAGACTTAAAAAAAAATTGTACATAGGAGACGAGGTCAGTGAAATATATTTACTTAAAACAAATTAAAGAAGTTATATTAAGAAGAAAATTAAAGAAGAAAATTAAATTTTATCTCTTTTTCTAAAAAAAAATACATAATTTAGGGCGCTAAATTTAGTTAGAATTCAAATAAATATCTGTAATTCCTTACCTGAGTTGCGCTCGCTGTCCTCTCCAAAAACAGAGACGGTCGGATCCCACTTCTGACACCAGTTGTGACCGTCTCCACTTCTTTTGACCAGCTGGAAGCTCCGGCTGGCTGGAGACCGCGTACACTTAGCCGAATCTTGTCAGGATGGGCCAAGGAGTCGGGTTAGGACGCTAATGAACGCACGCAACGCCAGTGAAATTAAATATTATATTTATTATATGCCGAATTAAAGAATACAGAATTTGATTATAATTTAAGAGAAAGACATAACGGCAAGACTAGGCCTTAAAAGTGGCCGAAAAGCATACCGATGAATTTAATAGCACGTGGCCGAAAAATGGACTGACCTCGTCCCGTGGCGGTCTTCCGTCTAGCGGCTCTCGGACAAGACTCGCGCCAGACTCTCGGAAAAAGACTCTCGACAAGACTGACTGTCGGCTCGCTAGCTCAAGGCCTCCACTCCTCGTCTCTCCCCTCCCCTTCTTCTACGTCATATTGCACTGCTCATCAAAATCGCAAGTGCAATTCATATTTTAATAATTAAAATCCCTTTTCAATATATTCTAATTTATTATTATTAGGATTTTGGTTTGGTGGGCTCCTTGGCTGGGCCACACTATAGAGTTTAAAATATCATCTCCATAATGCGCAGAAGTTATATGACTGCGACCAATTTTTTGTCTTTTTTTTCAGGCTTCAAAAGACAGTAAACCCATCTGCCTTTCACCTTGCTAAATTTAAGATGTTTTAAGTCCACATTACCAAAATTTATTTCAAGTTTCTCATGATAAAACTTTCCCAACCATCAGATTTGTTTTAGTTTTTTTTCCAATTTACTGTGTTTTCTTTTATGTGCAAAATTTGTTTGGATGGTAATAAATCTTCAAATTTGTTTTAAATCATTTTGCTGATTTGATTACAACATTTTAGGTGACATCTCTGGTTTATTTTCCTTTTAACCTCCCGAACTTACAATTTGAGATATAGTAACCATTACATATAAGCCATTTGAGTCTACATATTTTCATTCTTTCATCAAACCATTGAAAGTTAAATTTTAATTTTTAAACAACTTTTCTGCTATAGTTTGGAGTTTGGTTTTGTATGTGGGAATGTTAGTATATTATTTATGGTTTAGGCATGTAAATTATTTTTGTACAAAGAAAATGTTTGTAGACAGTTTGGGGAATATTTATTTACATTTTGTTATTTTAATTTCTAATTTCAGCTGAGGAGAAGAAACTTGTAGATGAAGTGTTTAACAACGCTATGGATGTATTGTCTGAACAAGATCGTACTTTACCTCAAGTTGAAAATGTTAAACCTTTACTGAGGCGAGGAATTGGTATACATCATGGCGGTGAGTATTAACAACAGTGATGTTTCTGTTTCGGAATAGGTAGGGTTCAGTTTCAATTAAAATTTTTTTTTTAGTTATTTTAACTGGAATTTTTAACTTACAGTTTTTAAGAGTGTGAATTATTTTGTATTTTTCCCTATATGTACAGGATTTGTATGTGTACATATCAATAAATGGGATAATTTCCGAAGGTCATTCAGAATATTAAAACTAATAAAATCATTTATAAACATGTCCTCCAAAATGCTTTTTCATCTATTAATTACATTTATTGTATTACGTATTAATTTCTATTTTAAATGGTACTTAAATAAAATTTGTATTTACAGGTTTATTACCAATTCTGAAAGAAACTATTGAGATTCTGTTTGCCGAGGGATTAATAAAAGCATTATTTGCTACCGAGACATTTGCAATGGGACTTAACATGCCTGCTCGTACTGTTCTATTTACTGGAGGCAGAAAGTTTGATGGCAAAGATTATAGATTCGTAAGTGTATAATGTTTATACTATATAAAATAATTTTTGTAGAGGGCATTGAGACTTACAAATGAAGGGATATTCCCTCTCCAAATTTCACCATTTCTACTAATGTCCTGTCCTCATTGATGTTTTGTTGTATAGTCTTATGCCTTACGATCAGTAAAATAGACTTAAGATTATGTGGGGAAGAGACTAGTCTTTTCCATGTCAGCTGTGCTTTTTCGCCTGCCTACTAATATAGCAGATGTATCTGCTTTGAAAAATGTGAATCATTCATACAGTATTCTTCCTTCATTATTTCACAAAGAAATTTCAAGAGGTTATTTATTGAAAGAATTTTCACAAGTTTTTAAACAGAACACACAAAAAACTTGCACAATAATTTATCTTTTAGAAATTTACTAGACTCAGATCTTGGAATAATATTGTTGTTCATTTGTCTATTAGTTAAATACAGAAAAAAAAGTCATTTACTACAATGTCTATATATTTCCTTGTGCACAATAAAATTTCAAATCGATTTAATAGTTTCTTTATGTAAATAAGTTTTTACATAAAAAATTTTCAATTTATATTATACAGTGTACTCCCAATTATTCGTGAAATTGGGTGGCACAGACATCACAGATCATGAAAATCGCGGATAATAATACACAAGAATGCTAAAAATAAAAGGAAAATAGAAATATAGTTTTGACATAAAAAGACTTTAATATTCTGTACATAAAACATATAATACACAGTACAAACCTATAAATTAAAAACATTTTAATGTACATTTTACATGAAAGAAAAAAAGTGTAATATACCAGAAGTTTTTGTAGTAAAACAAAAGAACAATACAGGAAACACATTATGCTACACTATTACAGTACTGTAATTTTAATTACCTAACAGTTTTTGAAAAAAAATCAAATATTGTTTTTTGTTTCTTACTCAGACATCTCTTGATTCTTGACTAAACTTTTCTTAGCATCAGTTTTTCAGCTAACTGTGTGTCATCGTCTTGTTCCTCTAAATACTGGAGCCGTGAGCAGTCCATGTGTTGCAAGGCCACTTCGTATGTCAATCGCGCATGTGTGTACATTCCTTCATCCTCTTCACTTACACTTTGCTCTTCGTTCGTCCCCTCTTGCTTTGTCTGCTATTTCTTGGTCCGTCAGTTACTCGAATCCCGGCTCATTAGCGTCACAGTCCAACCACTCTAGACAGTAAGCTTAGCTCTACTTCACAACTTCGATATCGTAGTTTTACTGGTTTTTACCCGTACTAAACAGATAAAGAGAACGGTAAAGTTTTTTTTACTTATTTTTTCCGCAAAACTCGCGGATAATCGGGAGTACACTTTATTTTCACCATACACTTCCTTTAGCGATATTACCAACACAATATAATCTCCAACCATTTCTTGATTTTGGCAATACTTAGAATGTATGTCTACTCAAGTTTATGGTCTAACAACTTCTTTACGCGACTATACATGTCTCTGCTCTAATTAAAATTGAAATGAAGAGAATTTCTTTTGGATATCTTCCCAAAATTACTTCCAATCTGAAGGAAACCAATGCCTCAAATCATTTAACACAGATTTTTGTTGAAGCTGGACTAAATTATCAATTATTTATTGAAGCCTCTGACATCATTACTAGTGATTTGTGACATCACTACCTTCCACGAATAGATCATATCTAGAAGGTTTTCGATTAAACTGTCTACACAAATATAGTATTAATGAAAATTAAGTCCTTTTTTTTCAAGCTAAGTTTCTATGCACAATATTAGATCAGAGTCTCATAATGATTTTACATTAAATATTAACATTTTATTTTACAAATAATCAATCATATTTAACCACCTAACCTAACCTCCTAGAGATGCTTCTAATGATAACAACATCACCTAGATGACACACTCTTAGAAAATGTGTTTCCGTCTTCATTAGTTCAACATACAATAAAGTGAAGAGGTAAAGCTGAAACAAATAACTCAAAATATTAAATACTGTTTAACTTTCATATAATTGAGTAGTATAAAGAATATGTTTGTTATTTTGACATGAATATCTATTTTGAGGTACAGTAAAAACTGTCTAATCCGGATTAATGTGGCGCCGGCCGATCCGGATATCGAAAAATCCGGATCTCGGAGTGGCTATTTTTATATATTTAAAGTGGTTTTAAACGTGAACAAAACGTAGCAAATTTACGTTTTTAGTACTAAAACGCGTTGCGCTTACGAAAAATTGTAGCTTTACCACAGTATTCTAAAAATTAACTACGGTTTTTCAAATTACTGTAATATATAGACGTTACGTTTTAACTGTACTATTATGTAATTTGTCGGTACGGTAACCGGTAACAAAAGTACCAAAAACAACAAAAGGTAGGTTAACTAAATAAATATTACAATAGCTATGTTTAAAATTCTATTTATTTTAAGCTGAATGAGGTTCAGCATAAAGTACACAAACAACAATTAATTAGGTCTACAGTGTTAACTAAAAATATCAAACGAAAAATGAAGATTAGAAAATAAAACAGTAAAGGATTGTACACGTGAAATTTTTATGAACGTACGATAAATGTTAGTTTTCATTACAGTACAGTAATTTGTACTCACGTCAGTTTTTATTTTAAAAAAGATGTAATGGTAGCTTGCTTGGTTCGTTGAAGAACACGCTTCTTAGATGTAATATCTCTCCATCCACGAAAAAGAAGGAGATCGGCCGGTGAGGATTCTTCTTGTTCTTCATTGTAGTCTATCAGCTGTTCAAGTGCTTGAAAAGCTTCGCAATGAGTCATGATTTGTTTTTGTTGTTCATCTTTGACAGGTGCTGGCTCTGTGTTCACCAAGTCAATGATGTTACTGTCAGTAAACTCATCTTCCTTCATCCACTCATTCACACCATCACTGTTTATTTTGTCACAACCGGGAACGTTTCTTAGGATCAGAACCGCACTACTGCCCCTTGCCCAGCTCAAAAACATCGTTCACTACTATTCGGCCTGAAAATATTATTTTTGTATAGAAAATTGTATTTTTATTATTTTTTATACGATGGCATACGACGGCCGGATATCGGACTTTCCGGATATCAGAGATCCGGATCAGAGAGTGTTTACTGTATTTAATTAGAAAAAGTTTTTTTTTTTTGTTTTTTTTTCTTCCAAATATGTTTATTTATCTATTGTCTATACATTATACCTTAAATTGGTGAACCATTTGAATTAAATGTGGGTATTTTTGAAGTTTCTTTTATATTTTGGGGCTAACCTAAACAAAAAAAGTTCTAAAAATTTACTTTTAATAATTTTGATCAAATTTATTTCAAATGTAACCGTAACAACCCCCAAAAAATGTATCAATCACCATTTTACACAAATATCTGTTCTGAAATAATTATAGTTAAAAAATAACTATTTAATAGGTAACTCTTAAACCGTAATTTTTACTTTTGACACAGTCTAGAGAAAGTTATGTGATGGATAAAAAAAAATATTAACATTGAGCATTTTGCCAGTATATTCATTTTAAGGTTATAAGTTCAAAATAGTGGTTTTGAGGATATATCTGTCTGTCGTATGTAGGTCTTTACAGCCCAAGTGTTGATTGAGTGACTGTCATCAAATTTTGTATGTGGGCGTAGTTTGGCCACATCTAGGGGATGTTTTTAGTTGTTTTCATAATTCAAAATTAACTGACATAAAAAAAAACACAACATTATGACACTCAAAATCGGCTCTGACGATTTTTATCAAGTCTGACCAAATATGATTCATGAATTGTCGGTAAAGTACAAAATTAGCCATGGGGCTGTTATAAAAGATGTGTGATTTCTCAAGATCACTTTAGTGATTTCGTTCAAATTTTAGAATGTAAAGATTAGTGACCCAAACCCATTTACAAATCTTCAAGAAAAAAAATTACAATTTAGTAATAATTGGCAAAAAACAAAAATAAACCTCTACATTAAAACTGTTGTTAAAGGTTTGATTTTAATCAAATACAATTTATCTGAGTACATGTTTTTGGCCAAAGCAAAGCAAATTTAGACACTTCTTTAATTTTGTTTTTTCTCCAAAGTCTGAATCACTTTTCAGTTTTTGATTGATAACTACCGAACTAACATTTTTGGAAATAATTAGTTTTTGGAGATGGACAAATGGGAAAGTTTGTCCAATGTTTTTGTACTCTTTATTGGAATAATGTCTCTGTCCTTCATCTGTTTAAAACAATACAGCCTTAACAAATGTACTGAGGTAATTTTAGGTGGTTTTCGGTTAGCAGACCGATAAATCTTACTTTCTCTAAGAGAAAGATACTTATAATTATTATTGTTTCTTAGTATTTGGAGTTGTATATTGATTGTGACAAAATTTAATTATTTAAAAAAAAAAATTTTCCACCATTTATTTACAAAGTAATTTTTATCCTTAACTCGAATAAAACAAACAAAATTCGGTACAAAAACATTATATATAATTATATATTAGATATTTTAGACTGTTTAAACTAAATTGATTGAATATTTGATTGTAGATAACGTCTGGAGAATATATCCAGATGTCTGGACGTGCAGGACGACGTGGTCTTGATGACAAAGGTATTGTGATACTCATGATAGATGAGAAAGTCAGTCCTCAAGAAGGCAGGGATATCGTACAAGGCAGTGCGGATCCTATTAACTCTGCGTTTCATTTGACTTACAATATGGTATTGAATCTATTACGAGTTGAAGGCATTAATCCTGAGTATATGTTAGAACGCAGTTTCTTCCAGTTCCAGAACCATGCAGCCATTCCTGATCTGCATAAAAGTATTTTGTTTTATTGTATAATTAGTATAAGGTATTTCTACTTTCTAGTTACTAGATGAAAAAAAAAAAACTAGATGATTCTAAAATTTGTAGACTGTTTTTCAATGTTTTGAACATCTAGGAACACATTTCCATAATTTGCGAAATGATGTTCTTTAATTTTGTCTACATTATATCTTTATTTTATTTTCAAAGATTATAACACAAAACAAAGAATTACAATGAAATTGTAGTCCCTCGTATGGGCAGACCTATGTGCGAGGGACAAAAGTAGAGAATGGAATAGAATTCTAGATAAATGAAGGGGTAACTGGGTAGAGTGTGTTTTCAATTTTCTTTCCTGTTTTTTTTATATTGTTACGTTAATAAAATGTAAAGAAATTAAAGGAGGTGTAGTGATGGCTATGGGGATGGTGAAGGCTTTATTTATAAAGGAAAAATGGCATTATTTCTTTTACACATTTTTGTCTTGAGTCTGGAAGATTTCTACAAAACAGTCAGGGAAATTGATTTGGAAATGTTTATGGGAACTTTGTAGTATAGAAGGCCGGATAGTCGCAAATTTAAAAAAAATTATTAGTTACCTTCCAATCCTCATTAATGTTATGGTTCTAAAGTGGACTTTAATTAGAATAATGAAAAGAAAATATTATGTAATATAACTATAAGAATTATCCACATGCTCTTGAAATTAATTTGTATATAACAAATAAATGTTAATTTTAGAGGTGAGGGAATTAGAAGAAAAGCACAATAAGATGATGGTACCTAAAGAGAATCAAGTAGCATCATACTACCATATACGAGAACGTTTAGAAGAACTTAGCAAACAGTTTCAAGCTTATCTTACGTTGCCACAGTATCTTATACCATTCCTGCAACCAGGACGTTTGATCAAAGCAAGTAGATTATTTTTATGATTATTTAGTATTAATTAGGTTGGGTAGCCTATTATGTTTAGATTTTTTATGAATAAAGAGATACAGGTGGTTTTTGGTATTACCTAGTAGTGCACAAATAGAGAAACACAATAAAACACTATTCTTTCTACTGATTGAGAAAGTGAACAGTTTACTTCAGAACTTGTATTTCTCTGTTGTGTACTACTAGGTTATTCCAAAGATCGCTTTAACTTAGTTAGACTGGTTAATTAATTAGCATAAGGTTATGGTCAATGCTTGCCTTTCTCTACTATGATTCAAAATACATTTATTGTAATATATAGAGAAAATATGCTTTATTTATATAAATATGAAAACTAAAATAATTACCACAATGACCTGGCACTCATCTGCTAGGTTGGCACCTAAATGATTTCTAAATAATGATATGTAAAAACACAGATAACCCCATTTAAACATACACATAGTTCAAACTACAAACATCATGTACAATCCAGATATAAACATTAATAAAAGTTAAACTTTGGTATTGATATCCATTCATAAATTTGAACTTTGTTTTAGACAATTTTATTGTACCAAAATAAAACTGCAGGACATTCTGCTGTAAAATGCAATCCTTCTTTGATTACCAAATTACACAATGAACATAAATAATGCCACATTAACCTAAAATAATGTGGAAGGTAGACAAATAGGAGGGGAAGTTACTTGTAAATCATATTTCGACCCCATCAACGAACAAAAAGCAAAAATATCATTGAAGTTACTAACTTTAATTTTAATATTATGGATAACATTTTTATTTGTATTTTTATAGGTAAAAAATGAAAAAGAAGAATTTGAATGGGGTGTTGTGATAAATTTCAAGAAACAACAATCTGAAAAAAGTCGTAACCCTGCCAAAGAAAGCAGTGTATTGATTGTTCATATATTACTACATGTTGCGAGTGTATCAGTAGATGGACAGATACCACATCCGTGTCCGCCTGGTGGCGTTGGTGAGATAGAAGTTGTTCCTGTTATTCATACACTCATATCACAGATCAGTTCTCTAAGAATACATGTACCAAAAGATTTAACAACGTCAGACAACAAGAAATCTGTTTTAAAAACTATACAGGTTTGTTTATACATATAATACTAGTAGATACAGTGCAGAAATAGAATAAACAATGCCACTTCTAAAATCAAAATTTATTTGGTATATCAGCTGTTGTTACTTATGTTCTCATATTGCAACATTTATTTTAGCGAAAAATGAAAAACAAACACAATATTTAGTAAATTCTACGATTTATTTGAGTCTTGCCGACCATGGTTTCGCCAACAACGGCATTTACAAGGCAGCTTAACAAAGACTAAGGAAAAATATAGAAACTAACATATTATTACTACAAAAGGAAGAACAGTTACTTAGCTAGGGTAGGGGAGGGGGGGAGGTAAGAGCAAGGGAAACATGTGGTCGTACGGAAGACAATGGTTTTAACAACGGTGAATTTGACAAAAATTCCACCTGATCATTAAGTACTAGTTTGGAGTCTTTACAAAATATTCTCTTAATCTCTAACATTTCTAATAAATTTAATTTCTTACTTTTAACATTAACATGGAGAATCTCAAACTTTAAATGCAGGTTAATGGAACACGAAAGAAATTGGCGGTTGGGTCATAATGAATCTAGTTTTTCTAATCATTTAAAAACTCATGTAGTGTCTGATTTTTTGAATAATGTAAAGTTTGAGATTCTCCATGTTAATGTTAAAAGTAAGAAATTAAATTTATTAGAAATGTTAGAGATTAAGAGAATATTTTGTAAAGACTCCAAACTAGTACTTAATGATCAGGTGGAATTTTTGTCAAATTCACCGTTGTTAAAACCATTGTCTTCCGTACGACCACATGTTTCCCTTGCTCTTACCTCCCCCCTCCCCTACCCTAGCTAAGTAACTGTTCTTCCTTTTGTAGTAATAATATGTTAGTTTCTATATTTTTCCTTAGTCTTTGTTAAGCTGCCTTGTAAATGCCGTTGTTGGCGAAACCATGGTCGGCAAGACTCAAATAAATCGTAGAATTTACTAAATATTGTGTTTGTTTTTCATTAAAATGGAGTTCTACCAAGTACCATCGGTCAATAGTGTAAATCGTATTTATTTTAGCCTTTCATTTGGTATTTATTAAGAAAACAATACCTTAGTGTGATCATTCCTCAATTATTTACTTAACTTATTTATTCCCATGCTCATTTATGCCTTTCCAGGTACCCATACTTGGAAAAGTTGTTATTAAATCTTCATTAAATTTATCCATTAAATCATTCACACAATTCTAAGTACAGTCCTGTGTTTGTTGGTTTTTTTATCATGTTCGTATTTAGTTTTGACTGCTCAGAGCTAGCTTTAGGCCTCGATCTAAACTCTTTCTTAGGTTAGAATTTAGTTTTAGTTTGCAACATGGCCCTAGGCTACTACGCTATGTTGATGTTTTCACATTTATGCTCTATACATTGATAATGGAATTGATTTATACTCTCAAAACATTGTGTATTAGTTTTTGTATACACAATTGTGTAATTAATCTATATTAATAATATACACAATCCGTCGTTATCCAATAACTTTACAACAAAAATTTTAACTTTCCTTAAAAATGTATAAATTTAGGGTAGATTTTTAACCGAACTGGACTTTTTAAAATTTCAACTTACAAAATTTAATTGACACACTCCTAAAACATGAATGTTACAAAAATGGTAAACTTCATAAAATCTGTTTACAGGAAGTGCTAAAGAGGTTTCCACAGGGTGTTCCACTATTAAACCCAATGACAGATATGCACATAAAGGACGATGTCTTTCAGAATTGTGTCAAAATGATTGAACAGTTTGAAGAACGATTGTATGCGCATCCATTACATAATTCGGAAGAACTTGAAGATATGTACTCACTCTATTGCGATAAACTTAAGGTAAGCATTAGTTCTATTGTGTATGTACTGATATATATCTTCATAAATACTAAGAGGCTTCTGTATTCAGTTTATTTGTAGAAAAAGAAAATACTTTATATTTAAGTTTTTTTAAATCATTTTAAAAATTATGAAAGAAGAATAATTACGTAGTTGTAAAAAATGGTTTAAAACTTTATTCAGCTGTTACATGTAATCAGCTGTTGTATGCATTATTCACTGCCATTAAAAATTAATGAACTAGTTCTACTTATCACAATTTCAATTTATTTCTGTTGAGGATGTAATCGCTTTGTCTTTTAAGTTATAACATTGGTCAAAAATTTGTTTATATTATAATACATGCACCAAAAATGGTATTTTAAAATTTAGATTTACAGTATCAAACCGATGATCCTTATGTATTTTCTTAAAGAATTTGTTGTTAGACTAATACAGTCTTTAAAACTCCGTTTTGAGTTTGTTCACCAAAATGAAGAAAGACCCTTTGCATGCTCTAAAACATAAACAATATTCGAACATTGCGATAACCTGAAGGCTTTAATACAAATATCTCCTGACACAAATAAATTGAAATGGCAACGAATAAAACTAGCTCACCAATTAATACCACAATTCCATGTGGGCTAAATATGTGATAAAATATATTAATTTTGTAATAGTAATAAATAGTTAAACTATTTTTTAATAATTCATCTTATTTTGTATTTTTGAAAAAAGTTTTAATAATCCTAAATATAAAGTGGTTATATATATTTTATTTTGGTTATATTTTCTGTTTTTATTATCTTTTCCTTTTTTTATACTGTACAAGTAAGTTAAATTTGTATATACCTATCTAGAAATCTTTCCTGTGCTTCTTAAGAAACACAAGGACCTTGGGGTCAGAACTTCTAAAAATATTAGGCCTACAAAAGACTTTCTAAGTATCCCTTTTTCCGAGCAACACTTGAAGAGAAGTTGTTTTTCAAGCCTCCGTTCAGTAAGACCAAAGCCGAAAAAGATCTCATTCTAAAAACCCCATTATTTTGAAGTTTATCTCATTGGGCAGTGTCCAGTTAGCAGACCTATTTCCTGTCTGCTTAGTAAGAAAGACTTAATTGCTTTTGTAATATTTCTCATTTATGGGTCTCTGAATTGGGATAATACTTGGTTCAATATGTGATGTAAGCAAAGATATGACGTCGGGAAACTTGCGTCATCTCTTGTATTGCAATCGTATATTCGAAGCCTTGTATGGACCGACAGACAGTGTTCCAGAAGTGGTTAATGTTATAGAATCTCGAGTAAACGATTTGTATGAATGGAAAATGTTAAATATTGTATTACTACTAATACAATATCATAAATTAAATAAATAAACTTTTATAATTTTAAGTTAAATTAAGAAGAAAAATAATTCCCATTATTAAAACACGAGTTTCAGTGTGGTGTGTTAGTGTGATGATAAAATTTCAGGTTATCCCTAAAATTAGCTCAAAATATCCCCAATCATGGCATTTAGCAGTCAGTCTGGTACAGTGTACTTCTTGTAGAAACATTTGCTTATCTTCATTCAGCGAGAGTGGTTGTGTTGACTCTCTCATCAACACAAGAACTTCTCGTTACCAGAACAATAATAATCTTCAAGAGTAATGCTTCAGATGAGCTATTCAGGCTAACATAGTTTTTTGCTTTGAATTAAGTTAAATTTTATAATAACGTTCTGGTAAAGACGCCTACGTTAAAACTTGTATTACCTAAAGTATATTGAATAACGTAAAATTTATAAAACTGGCTTTTAAAGTAATAATTCAAAGAATATCAGATAGATATTTCAATTTTATATAAATCAACATTAAATTGAGAAAATATCATATCTATGTCATTGGACAGTTTTGTGTGCTCCTGGTAGTTAGACAATCTGACGGATTGTCTAGAATTAGGATTAATAAACATTGACTATTTGATTAAATTAAGGACCCATTATTTAAACTTATAATTTTTAAATAATTTAAAAGACTTTTGGACATTTTATTTTAGAAATTTAAGCTTCAATGTACTCTATGTTTTTTTTAGGAAGTACTTCCATAACTAGGAAATATTGATTTTTATATCTATATATGTATGTATGTATGTTTTTAGGTAAAAATATTCAAAAAATATTAATTTGAGTATTTACAAAAAAAAAAATTGTTTGTGACTAGGAAAGTACACTTTCCTAGAAACCACGATCCTGAAAAATATCAATTAAATGCTTCAAATCATAGAATGGTGTCCAATAAAAGTATTTAATGCTAAAAAATATAAATTCTTTTAATCTATGATTAGCGAAATTGTTACACTTTGAAATCCCTTTTGTTTGATACATGGTCAACAGATAAAACCATTTCAGCTATCTTTTTTAACTCTTCTGATTTTTTTTTTTTTTTTTTTTTTCAATATCTCAAATTTGAGGGTAACTGCCAGAATAAAAAGACAAAATTATAATTTTCTCAAAATTGGCTCTACAATTTTAATAAAGTGTAGTTTCTAATTAGGGACTCAAACGAAACGCCAAATATCATGTTAGTGAGTTATCGGTAAAAAATCAAAACATCTGTTATAAAGTTGTTATAAAATAAGTAATTTCTTAATATTGGCTGTACAGATTTCATTCAAAATTTAGTATAAATTGTAAAGATTAATGATAAAAATCTGTGTACAAATTACAAAATATGTATATATATATATATATATATATATATATATATATATATATATATATATATAATAATAATAATAATAATAATAATAATAATAATTAAACAAATTTGAACTTCTCTAATTTAAAACCTCAATTTTAATGAAATAAGATTTATGCCGAGGATCTATTTATGGTACAAGGTTAAGTTAGGTTGGGTCCTTTTCAAAGAGTATTTCCTCAGTTCATTTTCACTTTTTGACTGTCAACTACCACTGACATTTTTGGTTACTAATAGCATCGTTAAGGTTGGAAATAGGTGAGTGAGAAAGTTTGTTCAATTTGTTTGTATCGTTAATTTTATGATAACTCTCGCTGGAAAGTGTCTAATTAGCAGATCATTTGCCCACCATTAATCTTGCTTGTTCACTGATAGATACTTTAACTCGAACATTTCCAAACTTTAAAATGATGAGGAATCTCACTATAAATTTTTTCTCTGTTGTTAACAGATATGATCACTTCAACTATTTCTTGTTGAACTCTTAAGAAAATCCTCAACTTATTCTTTCTAAGCTTATTGTTTAAACCTCCATAAAACCAAAAATTATTTTAATATAACCTAACAGTTGTTGAATTATAAAACTACATTCTAGACCTTAAGGGATATTTCCCCCCTCCACAAATCTCACACAAGGAATAAGACCCGTGTTCTCCTGAGAATCTGGATATAAAATTCTGAAGAGATAGTTTAATGTCAGAGAACAAATGTGATTTGATTACTTTAGCGTAAGTTTTATTTTTTGTAATATTCATCTAACTTAATTATTTTTAGGTTGAACACGAATTAAAATTATCAAAGCAAGAGTTGAAGAAAGCAATGTCTCTTTTACAAATGGAGGAATTAAAATGTCGTAAACGTGTCCTCAGAAGGTTAGGTTATTGTACAGCTGCGGATGTAATAGAGATGAAAGGAAGAGTTGCTTGTGAACTTAGCAGGTATTTTATTGTTTTATGTTAAATTATACAGGTGTACAATAAATACAGAGAAGTCGTGCCAATTAGGATAAAATTTCTGTACAAAAAAACTTTCATAATTTATTAAGTGACAATTATTTTTCTATTTAAAACAGTATTTTATGGACATATCAATTTATATAATGTCCAGCATTCTTTAAAAGTTGAACATTTTCTTGAAAATTATTTAGTTCTCTCTTTATTATTCTTCTTTCTTTCTTTCTTTCTTTCTTTTTTTTTTTTTTTTTTTTTTTCAGAATATAATGAATGATGCTCAAGCATTACACAAGCTTTCTTCAACACACATAAAAAAAACTAAATATCAGTCAAAAATTTTAAAGCTATAGCTCAAAATTCTTATTTCTCTCGTTTAAAAATTTGTTTATTAAAATGCAATCATATATCAATCAACAGATGGAAGTTGATGATTTTTGGATATGTATACAGAACTTAAAAATTTTTGATTTCCAAATGTCTGATGATTTTGATAGAATTTTGCTTAAATGTAGGCTAGGTTGCCATCTCACCGAATATTCTGGTTTCATCATAATCTGTTAAAAAGCTGAAGTGAATCTAGATCTGTCTTAAAAATATCTCAAAAAAAAATCAGTGCGAACAGTTTTGATGAAATGTGTAGATTTATAAACCAAATTAATGTGCAAACCTGTAGTTAAATGGTGAAAAATAATTGCACAATCTTTCTAAGGGCTGTTAGGAATAAGGATAGTTTTAGTTAGGAATATAGTCTAAGTTCTTTTTAGGAACACAGTATGACAACAATTAAAGATCTAATTAGGTCGCAGTGCAAGAGGCGCTTTTAAAACACTCTCCCCAGTCTTAATAATAATTAAAAAAATGACAACAATTATTGTGACAGACCTGGAAAAATGATGAAATTGCTTACCTTGCAAGCAAGGCAGACGTCATTGATGCTACAAAGACATATAAACCCTTGGGTGGGAGAAAACTTGGTCAGTGGGCCACGATTAATCGAGGGAAATGCTGCGGAATTTTTGAAGATAGCCAGACGGACTTGGCGAGTAAGAGAATCCTGGGAGCATAATTCTGGAAGATAGCCAGACGGACTTGGCGAGTAAGAGAATCCTGGGAGCATAATTCTGGAAGATAGCCAGACGGACTTGGCGAGTAAGAGAATCCTGGGAGCATAATTCTGGAAGATAGCCAGACGGACTTGGCGAGTAAGAGAATCCTGGGAGTATTGAGACTTCAGATGAGCATCCATGAATGGCAAGCAGGATGAGCAAACTTCGTGTCTAAACCTTGTAATTATTTCAGACACAAGTAATAATAAAATATAACGTAGAATCAGATCTGTGAGTCACAATAATTAGAGTCATTCTGCATTAATAGTAGTAATAAAGATATTGTATTATTATAATAAGATAGGAGATAGTCATTGTTAATAAAAATTAATTAGTATACTGAACCACTGATTTGATGATTTTGATAAAAATTAAGAACCCAGGCATATTTTGAGGGCCGTTCATAACAGGGCCTAAACTTGCTTTGCTTGTGCTATGAACATATCCTCGACAAAAATCTTTTCTTTTTGCGATAGCACATATGATTTGGTCATTATTTTCACATTTTTCTAAAATTTGAGCGAAATAGGTAGAGATATTACATATTTTATAACAGCCCTTGGTTTTTTACCACTCAAATGACAGACAGACATTGTTCTCAAAACTAATGTGTTACATTCACAGGATCACAAAAAGAGAATAAATTATAAATCAATCATCTTCACAAAACTATGTATATGAGAGGGGGGAAAAAAAATGTTTGAACAATTTTTAAACGGCCGAATAAATTTTCTTTTAATCATCTGACTCTTTTTACAAATATATTAATTTATTCTTTCTGTTTTCAGTGGAGAAGAATTACTAATGACGGAAATGATTTTTAACGGAACTTTTAATGATATGACAATACCACAGTGTGTCTCACTTCTAAGTTGTTTTGTTTGCGATGAAAAAAGTACGGAAAATTCTAGAATGAGTCAAGAATTAGCAGGACCTCTACGGCAAATGCAGGTATGTTGAATAAGAGTAAATTATGAAATGTACAGCTGAGCATAGTCGGTAGAACATATTTTGAACTGTCTATATTTCACTTAATAGATAAAAAAATACATATATCTACAGTGTTATAAAAATATCAGAACAGTTTATTATATCTGGTCCTAATTTAGATATAAATATGAAACGGATTTCATTTTGTAGAAATCAACCTCTTCTATCTACAGAGTTAGCCTAATAATTAGGCTCCTAAAACTTTTCCTAAAAATTGTTTACCGACTTTGTGTTATAGAACCATGCAAATATGTGTTTTCTTAATTAAAGTAGAGCAAAAAATACGTAGGAATATGTTAAAAATTTGTTTTAATTATTCCCTCTTCTCCTAATTTATAGTGGTTTAAAACAAGATATTTTATGGAAGATTATCATATTTTTTTTTACAATAGCCCTTAAAATAGTAGTCTGAAGGTTGACTGCAGGTCAACGGTTCTCTAATCTATCTACTATCTTGAAAAAATTGATTTAGAAGATTTTGTAATGAAGGGCACTCCATCTTGTTGGAATCAAACAAAGAGAATTTAAGTTAAATCCTTCCACATTGTGTATTGCTGCATAATTCTGTTTACTAATGTGGTAATAATTTACAATGTCCAAATTTCTGTCAATAATAAAAGGATCAATAATATTTTATCCAACGATTTCCTGTTCACACATTGATCTTTTGAAATTGCTGAGTGGGCTGTCTTATCATCCAGTGGGGTTTTCATCAGCTCGGTATCTATAGTTATGTTGGTTGACATTTCTGTTTAACATAAAAGTCACCTGATCTGTAAACACTATGCTATTCACATAATTCTAATTTTATATCATTGTATCACAAAATTTGATTCAGTGAACAAATCCATAAGGAAAGAACCTAAAAATCATATTTTATGGATTTTTTGGACATTCTATATTTGGTAACTAATTTTTGCTCGCTCTATAGATAGAGGAGGGTGATTTTTAGAAAATTTTGACTTTTAAATTGGAGATCTTTATCTAAATTATAACCAGAGATATAATGGTGTTCTGATATTTTTGAAAACGTATATGTTAAGGAGATTTGTAACTTTAGTAATCTACGTAACACTGTCCATTGGAAGCTAGCTGCCTGTGTTTATAAGAAACATTTTGGGGTTGGCAGTTGGCATTACTTAGCCAAGATATAAGATTTAATAAATTAGTTTATTATTTCACAAATTCTTTCTCAAAAATAAAATGATGTGTCAAATTATAACAATAATCTAAACAGACATCTACCTACCTGTTATGTGAGTTAACAAGTTTCTTTGTGGAGAAAACTAGTTCTGTAGTAGTTTGAAAAATAAAATGTATGAAACATCATATTTATAATTATTTAAATATTTAAATATGAGCCTAAACTTGCTTTTCTTGTACCATAAACACATCCTCAGAATTAGTTGTATTGGATTAAAATCCAACTTTTAATGACGATAGTCAAAGTTCATTTTAGTTCATTGCCAATTATTTCTGAACTGTAATATATATATATATATATTTTTTTACTTGAAATTTTGCACACCGTTTTGAGACATCAATTTTCCCATTTCACTACTAACAAATTAGTAGAGCCAATTTTGAGAAATTAAGAACGTTAAAATAGCCCCATCACTGATTAATTGTTTTTTTTTTTTTTTTTTTTACCGATAACTCACGACTATATATTTTTAGAGATGGTGACCAGTGTGTTTTGTTTAAATCTACAAATACTATGCTCAAGCAAAATCGTTTGAACCGATTTTTATAAAATCGTAATTTTCTGTTTAATTCTTATGGCAGTTGCTCCTAACTTTTGAGTTTAATAAAATTAAATGTTGACCAAAATATTAAATTTGATTAAAATCGAACCACAGGTTTTTCACATATGTTAAGATAGATGTAATTCCAAAAAATACTCTTTTTGGGCTCAGGGGACCTCAAACCGGATATATCAGCAAAAAACTGAACTTAGATTTTATGGCTGATCTCATAACTTTACCTCTACTGTATACCAAGTGTCCTAAAAGTCCCACCCCCTCCCTCCTATTATTTTTTTTATTAATGGAAATAGACAGATTTGCTTTGGGGAAAGTTTAAATAACCAAAGGAGGAGTTTTTTGAAGTATCAACATTTTCAACCCTTACCCCCAAAATGGGATAGTTCAGGGGTAAGTCAAGAAATTTAAATAGCAACCCCTATTGAGTGATACCTCATTTTAAAGGCCTTTTAAAAATAAGAATAATGACGTAAACAAGAGGTCTCTAAGTTCATCCCATCCAACACACACACACACACACACACACACATATATATATATATATATATATGGGAAAGTAAAACCTAAAAATCCGGTTGTGTACTTAACCTGAAAACTCAGTCTATTAACTTCATGATTTTTTTTTTTTTGTATTATTCTTGTAAAGTTATTTGAGTGTACCTTACAAACAAAAGTAATTTCTTGGTCAATTACTATTATTATTACTTACCGGGTTCAGGCCTTCACTTCTGTACTTCCCAGCTTCAAAACATCCAACGTCGTTAGCTAAATAGGGTATAATCTTAAATGATTTTAACCAGGCATGTTAATTTTCATAATACACATATTTTTCTATTGAACATAACTAAAATGTTATTACTATTAATTATATTAAACAACTTATATCTAAAATAAAACCTTACTTCTAATATTTGGCCATTTAGACTTTATAATCACTCATTGTCCCTGTTACTAAAAGTTTGGTTAAACCAGTCAGTGTAATCTTTACAGTACAACCTCGTTTATCCGGACTAATTGGGACCGGAAGTGATCCGGTTAATCAAAAATCCGGATAATCCGAAATTATAGAAAGATAAATAAAGTAAAATATAAAATGATAACTTACCATTTATAAGTCATGAAAAAACACAATATTTACACAGTCATTCAATTTACACAATACACGAAATTACACAATGTACTGTAAATGACGAAAAACATTTTATTTACACACCTGAAATATTTATACATGCTTTTAATTTACACAGGGTTTAGCTGCTATTTACAAAAAAGTCATTTATCTTCCTCTGTTTTAATTTGGTGTGATGTTTCAATGCGGCCCTGTCTATACGATTCAATCCGTCTAACTTTTGGGCCATTGTAAGCACATTACGTTTTCGTTTCGTCGCCATTTCCACGCACAAACGCTAACACACGAATATAAATAAATAGCAGTAACAACGCCCACCTCTAAATACTATGCCGATTCTCTTTCACGTCCTCGATACTCCCGACTGGGGATGTGATGTGCCAACTGCCAAAAAAAAAAGAACGGGGGTTCCCAAAGCTGGCGGCACCGCTTTAAGATGTGACAAAATGTTCACATTTACTGATTTACACCCTTGAGTCTTAGCAACCCGAAAACAAAAAAGGTATAAAACTGAGATGATGGTTTATGATGCGTTGTAAACATGCACCTGGTTTGTATTTATTTCACAGTTGTACATTTTCTTTAAGGACCGTTACAGGCATCGTCATTGTATTACACTTTCTAAAATATCAGGCATTTTTTATTTTTTCCCGGTTTTTTAAAAAATTCCCTGCCTTTTCCAGAAAATTCAAATTCCCTGACTCTTCCCGGTTTTCCCGGTCGCTAGACACCCTGATAATACTATTAACTGTATCCGATCAAAAATGTAAAGAAACTAAACACGGCACAGCACGATATGGTAATGATGTATTCTGGTCGCTAGCACGTGATAGACTACCCGCCGGCATAGACAATAGACAAGGTCACTGTCATGCCGCATCGGGGTAGGGGGATGGTGACGCAGAGGTCATTGCTCCTCCACTTTCTCTTCCCAGTGCATCAACAACCCGCCCTAATACCTCAAGGCGACACTGTAGTGTTGAGGAAATCACGTTTTTATCAACATTAATGTAATAGCAGATATTTCTTGTTGAAACTCCATATTCAAGGATAAAATAAAGCAAAAGCTTAAAGTTTCAAAATATTATTTAAAATATTATTCAAAATACAGTAATTATTAAAATATTTTGAAACTTTAAGCTTTTGCTTTATTTTATCCTTGATTAAATTTTTTATTTTTTGTTCCGGATCGATCCGGATAATCCGGACATCCGGTTGAATGAGGTCCGGATAAATGAGGTAGTACTGTACTTACGATTTACTTGATTTATTCCATCTACAATCACTTTTCCATTCAGAAATTGATTTTTTTTTCACCAACTTTTATTATAACCATATACCATTCACCAAACACTTTAATATATCTTGAAAAATATATTTAAATAATTTTTTTTATGGTATACATATATACACTTTTCGGTGAAATTTTCACTTCATTTTTCACATTTTTTCATTCCTGGCATACCTACTCCAAAACCGGTAACATGTAACATTTTTTTCTTTACACAGATAAATTCTATGCACTTTCCTGTAAAAAATGATGTCTTATTTGAAGGTTTTGAATAAAGTTACTATTTTATGATTTTTTTTACAAAATGATTAATAAAGGCGAAAATGGGAATGCTTATAAGTAGGGCAGTTGGAGGGTTATATTACATTTTATTTACAATTATTATTTATCCTAATTACCAACTACAGATTGTACTCTTTTTGATCAACTATTATCAACTACACATTTCATTTACAATTATCAATTACAGATGTTATTATTATTGGTGGGAAATGTTCCATGCTTACATCCTTTAGCATTTACTAACGATTATACATTTCAGAAATTGTATGTATTCGCTATCAGCTTAGAAGATTGAATTTAAAAAATTCAATTTTGCCTGTAATTTTGACTTTGTTATTCGTCATGAAAGTCATGGTTGAAATAAACCTAACTTCTCCAAAATGGTTCTTCAAATTTTTTTCTTTTTTTTTAATTTCGCAGGATAGGTGGAAAATCTTCAATAGACAAAGGGATAAATCCGCTCTACCCAATAGTGTGAGATTCTTACTCACTAAAAACCACCTTCCTTCCTGTTAGTACCTCTATTGCGTGGGACAAGGAAACAGGAAAGGTTCTCCATATACCAAGCTGAGAAGCTCTTTCCATGGGCACATCGAGATTGTAAATGTGGAAGAAAGCAGAACGTTATGTATCCGCATGAAGGGTGAGGTAAAGAACTGGCTGAGACACAGAGTCCAGTCAGGTAAAACCTCGCGACAGATCATGCAGGGGCCCAGGTTTGGTAGATGTGGCGTGGAAGGTGAAGGATGGGAGTTATCTTACAAATACCTTGTTAGTGAATTTATTGGAGGAGCTAGAAGCTACAGCTTCTTCTGCTGCCTACTCAATACTGAAGTAAGCGTGCAAGATTAGACTGCCTGCAACTGCACAGCTTGACTCATGCCGCTGTGGTGCACCCTTTGGTCTGAAACAGAGCTAGAAGGCAAAGAGGTGATATTTGAATAGTAGGCTATGCATATGGCTTTATGGGCCCAAATAAGAGATCAAGGTTGGCCTTGTGAATAAAGAAAGCGGCTGCCTGTGTTTGTCAAATGTTTTGTCGTATCATTTGTAATGATTTTGATGTATTTTGGTGAAATGTAAAAACACAACTCAGCGTACTTAATCTCAAATAAAATACAATTTTTATTTGGGAATAATTGATGACACTAAAATACTGTTATTAAAAATTCAGTTTCAACCATTATTAAGTACAGATGATTTGAAATCCTGAGTTTCTAGGTGGATCTACACCTTTCTTAATGTAGTCTTGGGGTAGATCCCTCTCTTTCATCTATCCTATCAAGTCTTTCTTGACCAACCCTTGTTCTTTTTCCAACCTTGTTGCTATGAGAGTATTTGATGGCTAGGGGTTTTTATTTTATGCTCTTTTCTTTTTAGTTTTTTAAAGTGATGATAATTTGGATGTTTTTACCTTTAAAAAAACTAAGTACTCTTAGAATGAGCTAATTACGTGAACAAAGCAAGGGAAATTCTATTTCATTATGAATAAATATGTGGTTCATTAGAGATGATTTTCAGGCACGACCGAAACGAATGGAAGCTTTATAAAACAATATGGTAGCATTCTGCCTTTCTAAATAAGTCACAAATTGCTATTTATACATGAACTCTAGTATGCCCTACTACAGCCAAATGGCTTTTACAAGGCTTAATTAAAAAATGTATTAACATTCACCACTATCAAGTATTAAAGACCCTACTAATGAGTAATGATATTTATTGTTTTTATATGAGTGAAAAAGTTTGTGCACTAATTAGTTTTGGTGACAATGTGATTGTTGCAGGACTTGGCCAGAAGGATTGCTAAAATCAGTATTGAAGCCAAGTTAAACATTAATGAAGAAAACTATGTCGACTCATTTAAACCTTCACTCATGGACGTATGTTATGATTGGTGTAACGGAGCATCTTTTCTTGATATCTGCAAAATGACTGAGATCTTTGAAGGTAAATTAACAATGTTATATTTATTTTGGGAATTTTAATGTGTTTCTGTTGGTTGTCCTGAATATAGTGACAGATTCTGGAAACATAAACTTATTAATATGAGATGACCGGTCTTGGGTCATTGCTGCGTTGTAAATCGATCTCAATAGTTGTCTAACAAGTTTGAAAACAATTATTGTGACCAGGAGTGTGTTTTTTTTTTTTTTTACAGTTGTTTTATAAATAACAAGAAAACAAAAAATTTCTCAATTTGTTCAGTGTTCATTTTTTAAATACACAGAACATTTATTCGGCAAAATTCATCAACAAACTGTTGTTATTAAATGGAAAGGTATAATAAATGAAAGGACTGTATGATAAATCTGTTGACTGGCCACTGCCTAGTGAGTAAATGGGATTGGTAGAATAAGATACCTGTCTGTTTTGCTAATAACAGATAGTTAGCAGAATACATTCTGTGCAACTGTGGAATGTTTGCGAGAAGGGGGTTTACACAATTTGGGAAGTAATCTGAGGGTCCTGAAGTATTGAGAGTTGCTGATCACATGATCCTCCCAGGCTACATACAATGCCTGGTTTGAATATGGATTGAATACTGATCACGCCACTTTCCACATCAGATCATATTAGTCACAGCGGAGAGATTCCTATGTGATTCCTCCTCTCCCCCCTATAAAGAGAGGTAAATAGGTGACAATCTTTTAAGTGGCTTCGTCCTTAGTTACCAAGCAGATAATTTCAACACAAATTGATGATGAAACAATTATGCTCATTCTTATTAGGGGCATTGTATTAAAAAAATCCACTGGCATGACTGTTTGTTAGTTTAGTTGCCTGTTTCGGATTGATTTCTTTATTAATCTGGAGACACTTGTTACAGATATATATATAACAGAACAAATATCATTATGTACATTACTAAAATCACATTAACAAAGCAATATTCATACTAAAAAACAATGTCCTAGACATAGGGTAAGCTAGAAAAACTCACTTAAAAAATATAAAACATTATTTGAAATCCAGACAACCATATATTTAAAAATGTCAACACTCACATAATAAGCTCCCACAGGGAGCAGTTTGAACATAGACATACCTACATAATGGTAGATGTCTGGGTTATACTTGGTCTACCAAAACGCTTATGTATGTCTATGCTTTATCGGGTATTGTAGGTATACATAATGTGGTTAGTCCTTAAACTACCTAGTTTACCTTCTGTGTGCATTAGGCATTCAAAAATATATTGATTATTGACTGTTGGTATTTTTTCTTGTTTAAATAATATCCTACAATGCTCATTGCAGGATTTAAAAGTGATCAATCTGATAGCTTTTTTCTGCAAAATACTCTGTCAATTTTTACTAAATTACCCCAAAATAAAAGACCATAAAATACTAAGCTATAATGGAAATATGAAAAATAGATATTTCTGAGGTAGCTTTTGGGTAAATAATTTCTTAAATGTCTAATTAGGTACTGAACTTTAGATAATCTTTTACAAACCCAGTCAATGTGTTGAACCTAAGTCAACCTTACATCTAGATATATTATGCCAAGCAGTTATCAGATTTGTCATTATCCCTACACATAGCCCTCTTTAGGGTATTAAATGTTGAGCTTGACTTATGAGGAAAAACTATACAGTATAACAAACACACAGAACACAATTCTCATAAAAAAATACGCCTAAGTATCAGACGCATTTCAACGACAAGGTCGTCCTCTTCAGTGATACACCAGCTACACTGAAGCTTGTCTGAAGCTACAGACGACCTTGTCGTTGAAACGTGTCTGATACTTAGGCGTATTTTTTTATGAGAATTGTGTTCTGTGTGTGTTTTTATACTCTTTAGGGTAAACAAAATGTTTTGTTTCTTGTTGACATTTAATAAAAATTTGTTAGCACTATACCAGATATCGGCTTCTTCCAAGACTATTAGTGTATTTATGGAATGATTTGGGACAATGGTCTGATTTTTAAAAAAGTCATGTCATCCGCAAACATAGCCACCTGGAAATGCTGCAAAATGTCTGTTTTTCTCAGATGCTTGAAGTTGGCTCCTGACCAGGATTTCAGGAAATCACTCTAGGGGGGGGGGACAATGCCTTTGATAGGACAGTTTATTATACAATTTTAACACCCTAAAAAGGCAGTTTAACATGACTCTAGTTATCAACAACAATACCTATGAAGGGTAAGAAATAGAACTAACTATAAAACCTAAAAAAGTTAATAAAATTAAACACAATGTTCATACCAATTGTAGTTCAATTTTATTTCTATTTCTTCTTCTTTATTTGGACAGTCAGCTGTAAGAGTATTTATTACTGTATTAAGCAGCTCTCTATGGGAGCCAATAATTTGTGATGTGCCTCAAAGTTCAATCTTAAATTTTACTTTTTAAATTTATAAATGATTTACTTCAAAACATTTGTCCTGCAAAAGTAGTATTATTTGCTGATAGCACCTTTTTAACAGTATTTGGACCAAATAATGCAGACCTTACTGCTTCTGCAACTTTGTTATTCTCTATGACCAATGATTGGTTTATGGTAAATAATTTTAAGTTAAAGGGAACTAAAATTAAATTAATACATTTTAAAGAAAAACCAAATTAAAACCTGATTAGTATTAAAGGTGATATCTCAGTTATAAATATCATACAGATGCAGATTCTTTGGCATCAACTTGGTTTGCTCTCCAGATGGTTTCAAAAGTTTAGACACCATTAAAACTGTTTAATAGGCTGTCTGTTCTAGGCTCAGATATGGAATGACCTTCTGAGAGAACACTGTTAAATCTTTCAAATTTTTTTGTATTCAAAAACGTAAAATAGGAATAATGATTAATTTAAATTTTCATCAGTTATGTAAACTTTTTTTGTAATACAAAATTAAAATACTGCTGCTCCATATATATATATATATATATATATATATAACATGTAAAAGATTAATATTTTTATCCAACAAAAGTACGTTAAAATGAAACAAAACCACAATGTTAATACCCCATTAAAATTAGTGCTACAATATTCTGTCCACAGATTAAAACTTGTAGAACGTAGTGTTTATAATTCTGACTTTAAACTTTTAAATAACCTTGAAATTCTTTAAAAACAAAAGTTCTTTCTAAAATTTCATAAGTTTTGTTAATTTAGTGGAGTGTCTCAGTTTCGTGTCGACATTCCAGTGCCAGGTAATGCCAAGTGTATTTTAAAATGTATATTTATTTTAAGTAGGCTTACTCGATATATTAATAATAATAGTTTATTCTTGGTGACATTTTACAAGTCTGTAGCAAAAGTTAAATGGGATTAATTGTACATAATGCCCTACAACAACACCTACCGCCGTCAAAATACACTGCACAACATATAAAATTTCAATTAGTAAGTATATATTCAAAGAAAATAAATCTGTAACGAAAATCTTTTTTTTAAATTACAGGCAGTATCATTAGATGTATGAGAAGATTGGAAGAAGTTTTACGACAATTTGTACAAGCTGCTAAGAATATTGGAAACTCTGATTTAGAGAATAAATTTAGTGAAGCGATCAAAACCATGAAGAGAGACATTGTTTTTGCAGCTAGTCTGTATCTTTAAATAAAACATAACAGACTAAGTGTATTTTAAAATGTAACCATTTAGATTAAAAATTTATTTTGATACAAAATTATTATAAATTTTGACAAATCTGTTATAAAATAAATTGTAAAATAAAAATAAAAACAATATTTCCTTAAATATAATTTATAAATGTATAAAATATCAGTTATAAATTGTTATTTTTATTTATATTGGCATAAAATATACAAATGTTTTAAATTGGTTTAGTTTGGTATTGAAAAATAGCCTGACTCTTATTTTCCTTTCACATTTGTGTAAATTTAAAGGTTAAATTATTTATATAATAAAAGAACAATAATGTCCGTCTATGTGACTTTTTTAATAATAAAGTAGTTACTTTATTATTAAAAAAGTCACATAGACGGACATTATTGTTCTTTTATTATATAAAAAAGAGTGACTTGGATACAAACACAATGAGTTTTAAATTATTTATCTTGTAAAAAAGAGTGTTTAAATTAAAAATTTTAACTTAAAGATTTTCTTTGAATATTAATATTTTTATTTAACCAGAGTTTGATCTTTAAAACATACTAAACATTCTTGTCCAATACCTACTACTACTAGGTCTGGACATTCACTACAGCTCTCCAAAACTTCCAGTTTTGCCACATTCTAACTTCTTTCCAGTAAAATCCAATCTCTTCAATTCTCTTCATCCTCCTTCTTTCCACTTTGTTCTCGAAATACCCTAAGTTTCTTCCCTTCTATCATCAACTCTTTAGAGATCTTCCCTCTTGAATTCGTTTCAAATCTGTGTATTATCTGAAAAGTCTGTTTCACTTTTTCTGATGCAAACTGTCTCTAAATACTTATGTTTTACTCTTGTTTTACATTAATCAGTATAAGGGTACGTCCAAGATGCACGCAGGTAGTCAGATTCAGATCCTCAGGGCCGACTGTCTGACTCAGATCGGCAGGTAGGTGTGGCCATATTGAAAGCTGGTAGTCGGCGCCGATAGAGCTGTCACCAAAACCGTTGCTGCTTAGTGACAATGTTAAAATTAAATTAAAACCAACTAGAAGTGAAAAACATCCAATTAATAAATTACAATCAATTTACGGGAAGTACAAACACCTTTTTCCGCAATTACTTGCCGACGAAAATAGATTTTTCGAATACTTCAGGATGAGTCCGGATACTTTTTTTAAGGATAAAATAAAGCAAAAGCTTAAAGTTTCAAATATTTATTAGTATAAATGAGCTACAATTGTTTCGCCTTGCGGCATCGACGGGCTACTGATAATTTACAGGTATAGACAACTATTCAAAACATAAGTACAGGAAACTGAAATACAATAGAGAAATCGGGAAAGGTAGGGGGTGACCTAGCAGGTAGATAAAGGTTGATGAACTATGGTACGTATGGGTTTTAGAAGAGGTGACGAATTTAATACAATTTGGTCATTTAGGTTGAGAATAGGCCTAAGTGAAATAGATCTATTTATTTCTAAACATTCTAAATTATTTAATCTATTGCTTTTATTTTCTATATGTAAGAGTTTAACATTCAATTTCGGATCAAAACTATGACCCGAGTCCAAAAGGTGGTTAGCAAAGTTAGAGTTTCTATAGCCATGTTTCCAGCTATTTACATGTTCTTTAATTCTAACTTTTATAGATCTACCTGTTTGACCTATGTACTCAGAGTCACAATCTTGACAAGATATTTTATAAACTCCACTATTTTCTAACATTTCTTTTTTATCTTTATTATTAACTAACATTTTCCCTAGATTTTTTGTACAATAAAATGCAACTTTACGATTACATTTAGTAGAAATAAGGTTACTGATTTTATAACTAGTTCTGTTGATATAAGATAATTTACAATATCTAACTATTTCAATGTTCTCGTTATGGTAAGAGTGGACTAAATTTTCAGCTCTACGCTTTAACTTTTTTCTTAAAATATTATCTATTAAACTAACCTCATACTTATTATTAACAGCAATTTGTTTAACGACATTCAGTTCATCAAAAAAGTCATTAGGTGAAAGAGGTATACTAATAAGTCTATGTACCATGCTGTGAAAAGCAGCATGTTTATGGCTGATAGGATGGTTAGAATCAGCAGGTATAACTGTATCTGTATAAGTAGGTTTTCTGAAAATTTTAAATTTATGATAACTATCACTGATATTAATGTTAAGGTCCAAGAAATTAATGCTGTTATTGTTACCCACTTCCATAGTGAACTGAATGTTGTTATTTACAGAATTTATGGTTTTAAGGAGAGAGTCTAACTGTCTATTAGTGCCACTAAACAAACACAAAACATCGTCAACATAACGGTACCAATAAATTATATTTTTAAATAAAGGATTGTCTTTACCAAATAAATTATTTTCGAAATCCGCCATGAAAATTTCTGCTAGAAGAGGTGACAAAGGTGAACCCATTGCCAACCCTTCTATTTGTTGGTAAAATTTATCGTTGAATTTAAAATAATTTTGACAAATGCAAATTTCTATGGCTGTTTTTAATTCATTACTAATTGTAGTATCAACATTGGTATCGCTAATAATGTCATTGACTATGTTTTTACATTGGTTAATGGGTATACTTGTAAACAGGCTTTTGACATCGAAAGATACAATTTTAGCATTGGAAGGTATAGTAACATTTCCAATTTTGTTAACTAAATCTAAAGAATTCTTAATACTATATTTAGATGTAAAATTAGTGGCACTTTTAAATACAGTATTGACTTTTTGGGCCAATTTATAAGTAGGAGCATTGTTAAAAGATACTACGGGACGAACAGGAATGTTAGGTTTGTGAAGCTTAGGTAGGCCATACAATCTAGGTGGTTGGGGGTTCATAACTCTCAAGTATTGGCCAACATTATTAGGGAATAAATTAGTACAACTCTTAATGTAATTATTAACTTGTTTACTATAATTAGACGTAGGATCACTTTTTAATATTTTAAAAGAGGAGTTATCATTAAGGATATCATCTACTTTACAAACATAATTAACTTTATCTAAAATAACAACTGAATTACCTTTATCGGCTTTAGAAATAACAAGGTTGTTATCTATCACTTTATTTTGTATTTGTTTAATAATATTAACTTCATTGTTAAAATAACGTTTATTAGGAAGATTCTTAACAGTATCCCCAATTATATTTGAACATAAATATTTAATGTTAACGTCTAATATATTTATAGATTCAATATCTACAGACAGAGTTTCAAAATTACTGTTTTTTAGAGAAGATCTAGGGTTGTATTTAAGACCTTTGTTAAGAATCTTCATTTCTTTATTATCAAAACTAATATTAGATAAGTTAATAACTCTATCATAGAATTGGTGTTTAGAAAACATGTTGGCTTTACGCTTATTATGAATCTTCAGTTTATCTTTTAAATTATTAAGTTTTTTAATTTGTCTGTTAAAGGTTTCATAAATTTTATTGCGGACAAAATCAAAGACATCATTTACAAAATAATCAAATTCAATAGGATGAAATTTAACAGCTAATTCATCATAAATAACTTTAAGATGACAACTCACATAGTCCCTAATTCTAAACTGTTTCTTCCTTTCTTCCTGAATCCATGTTTTAACAGCGGCTGCGTTGGCTTTAATAGCAGATGCACTAGAAGATTTCACTTTTACACTTACATAATTCGGCGTTAAGTTATATTTTAAGCATTCACCATTAAACCAAAGATGTTGGTTTGTCATACCTTGTTTTAATTTTAATTTTTTAAAAAGAACTGCTAATCGGGCTATACTAGCCTCTTTAATCAACTTTAATGTAATAGCAGATATTTCTTGTTGAAACTCCATATTCAAGGATAAAATAAAGCAAAAGCTTAAAGTTTCAAATATTTATTAGTATAAATGAGCTACAATTGTTTCGCCTTGTGGCATCGACGGGCTACTGATAATTTACAGGTATAGACAACTATTCAAAACATAAGTACAGGAAACTGAAATACAATAGAGAAATCGGGAAAGGTAGGGGGTGACCTAGCAGGTAGATAAAGGTTGATGAACTATGGTACGGATGGGTTTTAGAAGAGGTGACGAATTTAATACAATTTGGTCATTTAGGTTGAGAATAGGCCTAAGTGAAATAGATCTATTTATTTCTAAACATTCTAAATTATTTAATCTATTGCTTTTATTTTCTATATGTAAGAGTTTAACATTCAATTTCGGATCAAAACTATGACCCGAGTCCAAAAGGTGGTTAGCAAAGTTAGAGTTTCTATAGCCATGTTTCCAGCTATTTACATGTTCTTTAATTCTAACTTTTATAGATCTACCTGTTTGACCTATGTACTCAGAGTCACAATCTTGACAAGATATTTTATAAACTCCACTATTTTCTAACATTTCTTTTTTATCTTTATTATTAACTAACATTTTCCCTAGATTTTTTGTACAATAAAATGCAACTTTACGATTACATTTAGTAGAAATAAGGTTACTGATTTTATAACTAGTTCTGTTGATATAAGATAATTTACAATATCTAACTATTTCAATGTTCTCGTTATGGTAAGAGTGGACTAAATTTTCAGCTCTACGCTTTAACTTTTTCTTAAAATATTATCTATTAAACTAACCTCATACTTATTATTAACAGCAATTTGTTTAACGACATTCAGTTCATCAAAAAACGACATTGTCAAAAATTGAACACAGGCTTACCAAGAACTGGGCGAATTACCACACAACTCCTATTCTGCCAGAAGAGAGATTGGTTGTCACCTTAAGGTATATAAACAAACTTTTTTCAAAAAGTTTTATTTTTATTTTAAACATGTTCTAATAATTATACAGTTCAAGTAATTTAACTGTTTTAAAGGAATAATCTAGTATTAGATGACATTATAGTAAAAGAATTAATTATTGTAATTGAAAAATTAAAAATTGTCTTTTGAAAAAAAGTGGAAAAACTTAAATAAAAATTAAACTGAAATTAAAAATTGTGTTCAAAATCTGAATGATGAACATTTTGACTCTGTAAGAAGGTCAAGCTTTATTGATTTCTGAGGAAATCTTTCTCCAACAGCCGTCGACGATGTTCCTATTTGAATAATCTTTTATTCGCTTATCCCATATCGGAGGATTAAGTTGTACTTTGGATATCAAATCCTCGATGTCCATCATAAAAATAAAAATATTAACCTGGAATACTGAAAGAGCGGCAGGTTGTCTGAAACCAGAATGAACAAATCATTCCGATAAACGTCTGAGTCAGACTACCAGTACGCAGGCAGTATGCGCGCAGGTGCATTATGGACAGACCCATTCAAGAATAAAGGATTTTATGCACGCCGACTCGCCGACAATCGGCGCCGACTGTCTGACTCAGAAAACCGGCGTGCATCTTGGACGTACCCTAAGGAATATCATTTCCCCAACCTGAATTCTACACCAATCTTGTTTATTCATTACCTAAGTTTCTAATGCATATGTTGTAATTTATACATAGAATAGTTTATATAATATATATAATCTGTGGTTCAACACTCAGTCTTCAGTCTTCTTCTTAACTCTACTGATTGAGAAAGTGAACAGTGTTTACGAAATATTTTAAAACTATAGTGGTTTTTTGTGTGTGTTTTCTTATGTTATGTTCTATTAGGTAATACCAAGGACCATTTTCCAAATTAAGTCTGTCTCCTGTCCATACAAAATCTAACCAATTATATATATATATATATATATATATATATATATATATATATATATATATATATATATATATATATATAAACAGTTTTGCATTTGTTCAACATTTTGTAGAAATTATATGATTTATGTATCATAACCTAACCTAACAATTTTGTTCCTAAATACTTTAAATTATCTACATCAATTATATTTTCCTCTTCTATTTAAAACTTGTCCAATTATATATCACTTCTTCTAATTTCCAATATTTCACTTTTTTGTCAGCTAAATTTTAATGCATATTCTTTTATCAAATAACAAGATAAGCACAAGTTTGTTTAAAGCCAAGGTTGGTTTAGTTAACCTTGCTATCATTAATTAGTCTTTAAAAAAGCATAAAGTAGACATCTCTAGCCCTTGAATACCCTAATCGGGGTCTGAAGGGAATAAGAGTTGGTCAAGAAAGACCCGATAGGAAAGATAAAAGGAAAGAATGTAATTCAAAATCCATACTTGAAGAATGGTGTTGGTCCAGCAAGGATACCACTATAAATAAACTCAATTGTTATCATTTTTATTTTTTTATAAATTAGATTTATTTGTCACACACATATTATCAGTGTTGCATATAGGCATAGCTCATAAATATATCAAAGTATATTTAATTGTTGAAGTACCACAGAAATAATGGTGCTCCATTTTACAGTTTTGAAAATCACTTGCTTCTGGCAGCCTTATTTTATTATTTTAGACTCATTTTCACAATGACAAATTTTAAATAAAACTCCATTTATAAGACATAAGATTAAAAAAATTATTATGATTGATTGTTTTCAAATACTTCAGCTTAAAATAATGTTTTCCCTCCTGTACATACATAAATAAATATCATTACTTTATATTGTTAATTAAAATTTATGTTTTATACAAGGAACAAATTCATGACTAAATGAGTTTTGTCGTGGTACTCCACATTTTAAAAACAAGCACTAACATTTATATTAAAATTAATTAATTGTTGTTTCATCTTACTTTATAAATTTGAATTCAGTTTTTAAAATGGTGGTTTAGTGTTGCTTATAAATTTCAATTTCACACATCACTAGTGTAAATTATTGTTTATTTAATGACACCTAAATAGTTTCCTGACTGTAGGCAAAGTAGTGCCCTTTATCTGGAAAAATATACTTGTTTTTAATTTATGATATGTAATTTTACGTTCAAATATTTGATTCTATTTACTGTATAAATTTTTATAAAGTGAATACTTATTGATTTAACGAGTTTTATTCTTTCTAATATTGTCTCACAAGTCAAGCTCATTATATACTTGTACCTGGAACCATTTATTTCAGTAATACTGGATTCTCTCACTGTAAGACAGGATATGGAATTAATGAACAAGAAAGAGATAATTGTGGAGCTCTCAATTTTGGGGAACCAGTATGATTTTTTTAGACTCAATCCACAGTTTTTGTTTGCTGTGGGTGAATCATGATCTGTTAATCATTGCCACGTGGTGTTTTCCTCATAATTTTATCTCTCCCCTCCCCCTCTATTTTGAACATAATTTTATTTTGACAGTTTGGAGGAGCTCTAAAATAACGCAGGAATTATTTGTTTTAATACAAAAGTGTTGTAACACACACTAATAATAATGTTATACCAATAGCCCATATTGGAACATCCTCATTCCTTGTTCCTTCCAAGGTTTTTGTATACTCTTGGAAGACATAGAAGTGTGAAATTTTAAATAGAGTCTGCTCTAAAAAGTATGATATTAAAAATATAAAAAACAAAATTTGTAAATGTTTCTCTGGTTAATAAAATTTCCCATATTAAGGTTACTTTTAATCACCTGTTGTTGAATAGAAATCTTGAACTGTCAAATCAGCTGGAATTATTAATCGATCAAATTACAGTATTCAAAGGGACATAGAGAGCGGGTTCTTGGGCCAACATAAATTTGAAATAGAATATTTAACAATTCCCTTATTCAAGATCATTTTTCAACCAAAATATTAGTTTATAATAACGAAAATGTTAAATCTAGTTGGATTTTAAAATAACTGAGAGTTACACTATACCATATGTGTACTAAATTGTTTTTCCCTCTTCTTAAAAAAAAAAAGAAGAAGACTTTTCACCTTATGAAGATGAAAAGTGCTTAAAATAAAGACATCTAGCTCTCGAATAATCTAATAGCATCAAGATCAGAAGAGAAAAATAGTTGGTCAAGAAAGACACAGTAAGGTGAAAATAAGAAAACTAACCCAAAAATACACGAAGAGAGGTGTAGATCCAGCTAGGATATCTTGGGATTTCCACATTCATACTCGCTACAAGTGAAAGTGTGTGAACCAAATGTATTTACTGTATACTAGGCTATTACGTCAAATCACTATTGTTAGGTCATATGTAATAAATCAATCAAAATAATCATCAGCGTGTTGTAGATTCAAATTGGTTTAAATTATTTCAAAGAATTCGTAAATTTAGGAAGAACAGTTTTAAATCTAAATTTGGCGAAAATACCGTCAGTTTAATAATCTGAATTTAATATAATATGACATATTATTGTGTATTTTTAAATAAAAAATAATGTTATATTCTGTTACTGAAATGATTCTATTTAATTAAAAAATTATATTTTCTGTTGTAAAAGGAAGAAAATAGTAATAAAGCAACTTATTAATTTTGGTTTTTATACTTTGTTTAATATATGTATATATTTAAGAAATAAAAACACTTTATATAGAAATTTGTGTTTTTTTTAATATATTTTATTTGTAAAAGTATGTAAACAGGAAATGTAATTTCATTAATTAATTACAGTTAAAGCATCATGGTGTGCTTTACAGGTGATTCCAAGTTAAAGAGTAAAGAAGCGACCAGCGTGATTTGTATGTAGCAGAAGAGATTCTTCCATTTGGTTGAATCCACTAGTCTTCCAATCAGATGTCTATGCAATTTTACAATGTTTAGATTTTGCATGGATAGGAGATGCAGGTTTACCTTGGAAAGTGTTCATTGGTATTTACCTAGTAGCACACAAATAGAAAAACGCATTAAGACACTAAACTTATAAAATACTTAGTAAATGCTCTACTGATTTCAAGTAACAGCATTTACAAAATATTTCAATGTTATAGGTCGTCCTATAACAAATCTGCTGGGTTTATGTTTAAGTTCTTTATATTTCATTGAAATTTGATTTTTATCATTAAAACTGATTTTGATTTATTCGGACAAATGGTTAGTTTTACTTTCTTGACTGATAATATAACCAGAATTTTTGAGAGGTAGAAATCAATAGATGTTATTGTTCCTTTAAAGCTTAGGCTTACATTTAGAACAAAATTATCCAAATCAATTTTTAGAAAATGAAATTTTGGTTTTACATAATTCGTATTTACTTTTGGTTATGGGTGTATGAGAAAGGTTTTCCACAGAGTTTTTTTTTAATTCATAATAAAAGAAATCAAATTGTTTCTTATCATAATGGAACCCTTAATCTTTCTTTAACATCCTGAAGCATATTATCTCCCTGAGGGCTACCCTGTGCACAAAATATTGTATCTTAGCTTTATTATTCCTATCTATAGCCTTTGGATTAATGACCCAAGTATTGTTACTGAAGTATCCACTTGTATAACAATCAGTAGCTTTGTTACTGAAGTACTTCTATTATGTATTGTTTCAAACCAAGGTGTAAATTTAACACTTCAATAATAATTGGCAGTTACTCATTTAACAGGCATCCCTAATAACCAAAACTACCATTTTACTTTTCCATTTTTAAATTATTGGATGCATTGTTCTTATAATTGATATACTTAATTTGTACATTTTCTATCATTTGTGTACAAAAATAATTTGCAATGTTTTACAAAAATGAATCAACTCTTGTTATCCAGTGATAGGCTACAACCTAGAATATAAAAAACATAAAACTAACATCCTAGTCATATGTTAAAAACTAAAATTAACTTATAATAATGGAACCCATGGCTAATGAACTAGGCCTAACTGTCAAAAATATTAAACTCTCATATAAGTGACTAGGAAACCATAGAACTAATACAAGGAAGATTAAACAACCAAGGAGACTTCAGGACATACACTACAATCGTTTAAACCATTTACCAAATGAAATAACACACAATTCTCCACAATAAACACTAATTGTTCTATGCCAAGAAGATTTGTATCCATATATCAACTAAATATGATTACTTGACCAATCATTGAAACATTGTTTTATTACAAATAAAGTGTTCACTGCTGCAGAAAAATTATGTTTTCTTGCATTTGGTAAACAATAAATTATTGTTTATATTATTAATATTAATTATGCAGAAAATAGATCTAATGGAGAGCCAAATAGCACTGAGAGTCAATGCGGCATATAGTACAGTCTCACAATGTGCGGTAATGGTGTTGGCTGGAATAACCCTTATCTGCTAGCTTGGGAGAGGAGTGAGATATTCGACAAGAGGAGAGCTGAAGGAAACGATATTGGCTCAGATAAAACAGAATGCTAGACAGAGACTTCTCAGGAAGTGGCAAGAGAGGCGGGATAAGATATATCCGGTCTTTGGACCTACAAGCTGATTCCCAATAGAGAAATGGAAAAAGAGGGGACATGGGGACTCAAGCTACTACCTGACGCAGGCATTGTCAGGGCATGGAAGTTTTTGGGCATACCTATATAGTTTTTGACAAGTGGAAGAGGCCTGTAGTCTAGATTGTGAGGCAGAAGATGACAATGCAGAACTTGATATCTTTCACTGCAGTAGGTGAATTCAAGAGAAAGAAGTTCTGGGAACTCAGCTTGGGTCACCAATCTCTCCGGATGTCATGATGGTAGAAAAAGAGGAAAGTGGAAGATGACTGAAAGATTCATCCACCGAGTAATGTGAAGCAAAGAAAAACAGCTGAGGTGAGATGAAGACAGACCATTGACCGTTGGTGAAGTTATGCCGCTAGTGATCCCGTCTCCAGTCATCAAGGTTAGAGAAAAAGAGGTGTTTTTTTAGTGGGTCAGCTTTAAGGCCCATCCCCACATAACCCTGTTGTGTGGAACCAGCATGGCATGTGTCTGCACATTTTTCACACCTCAACAAAATAAATTAATAAATGGCTATTGGTATACATCTAGGTTATACATTTTGCTATTATGGTGTATGCCTACTTATACTCAACAGACTAGTGTGATGTGTTGCACAGATGGTTCTAGGGTAGAGAGCAAGGAACCAACTGAGGCAGATGTTTATGCATCAGTTAACGAGCTCAAGAGATCAATCTATTTAACACATTCAGTACTACGAGTGCCGATCGGCATCCATACGTTGTTATGTTATCTATGCAGCAGACGTCGATAGGCACTTTGTGTAACAATAGTTTTAGCGGAAAATTACCTGCTGATAGTTCACTTTTGAGGTTATATTATTGTGTAATGTCGTTGTTAGGATCTTTGTTGATATTTTAGTGTCAATCATTCATGGTTACAAGAAAGTTCGTAATACAAAAAATGTCGGATGAAAATCCAGATGCATCTTCGTCTAGAAAACGAAAGTATAATGAAGATTTTCTAGATATAGACAATCTTACAGTAAAGCCGCGTTCACACGATGCCAGTTGGAGGGCACGTAACTTGCTTCAAGTTACTTGAACCGTGTGAACGACACTGGCTCAAAATTGCAGTCAAGTTGCTCGCCTACTTGACTGTCAAGTCGACTTGCTTGAGGAGTAGATTACTTGCTCCCCCACCACCTTAAAATCCGACTTGCACTAGTACTGGCACCGTGTGGACGCGACTGGCTTGTTTACTTGCGCAAGTTGTGATAAGAAGTAGCTAGGAGAGGTGCGTTGTTGTGGTTTTGTTTTGTAGGTTATATAAATTATTTCCATGTCAATTTTGTAAATATTGAATTCCATAATTTTTTGTTTAGTTTAACATATCAGATAAAGTTAAGTTTGCTCTGATCGTCATGGCACCACGGTGATCAGATGAAATTACAATGAAGTTTCTGGAATTATACAAAGAACGGCCGTGTTTGTGGGACCAGTTTACTGAATTGTACAAAAATAAAAATGCACGTGAGACGGCTGTATTGGAAATTGCAGAAGCTATGAATATTGATGGTTTTGGAAGTGCTGAGGTGAAACTAAAAATTAAAAACCTTCGAACAACCTATACCGGGGAAGTATTGAAGCAATCAAAAAGTGCTAAATCGGGTTGCGGTGCAAATGAAGTGTATGTGTCGACTCTGAAATGGTTCAGTATTATGCAGTTCATAATGAACAGAGGAACATTGAAGAGAAAAACTACAAGTAGTCTGGTAAGTTTAATTTATTTGCATATATTTCAGTATTTATACCGACGTGTGGATGACATCAACATTTTTTTGAGACTATTTTTTTTTTTATAATTTCAAGTGTAATGTAGACGATGCCAATATTTTCGTTCCGCGGAAACGTCCAGGAATATATTTTTTTTAAATGACCAGCCAAAGTATATGATTTTTTTTACAATATTATATGTTCCTTGTTGTAAAATAACTGACTGAAATACTTGTTCACACTATTAAACATAACAAATATCCATAACTTTACAACAAATATGCTAACATACAAATTTTAGATAATATATAAATGGTTTAGTTTTTACGACTTTTTTTAGTATAATCAGATATTGAAAATCTTAATCCGTTGAAGGGAAAACATTTTTTAAGACTTAAAATGGGTGCATATATAGATTACAAAACGGATTTATTTGTCCTACCAACTGGTTCAAGTACTTCCTCCACACGTCGGTATAGTTACCTAATTTTTAATTATAAATCCATTTATTAAACTGTATTAGTGTAACATTTTGTACTGCCAATGAACAGCACCTTCATTGACAAAATATCTTTTGTAAGCGTCTCTTTTATTCTTAGCCTTCTTGGTTTGCTGTTGACTTCCTATGCGTGTGACACTCGGTAGACCAATAGTCTCTTGTCTCCAGGAACCGGCAAGAATGTCTCCTAGGTTGTAATCTTCAATGTCCACGGCACCTCTAGGGAAATATGTGTGATTTGACAACTTTCTTAAAAAGTTGTGCAGAGCACATGAAGCAAAAACAATTTTATCTACGGATTCTGGATCTATTTGAATAGGTCTCTCAAACACTCTGAATCTGCTAACAAGTATGCCAAATGCATTTTCCACAATACGCCTAGCTCTTGAAAGTCTATAATTGTAGATTTTGCTTTCCATGTCAAGTAGTTGACCTCCATAGGGTTTCATTAAGTCGGTATTCTTTAAGTGGAAACGCGTCGTCCCCCAACACGACACGGTCCTTTGGTAACAGACCAGATTCTAGGGAGTCCAGTAATGAGCATTTTTGAAAAACTCTAGCATCAGATACAGAACCGTTACTTCCAACATCAATGTATGTAAAGCAATAATCATGATCCACCAGGGCCAGTAATATGATACTGTGTGACTTTTTGTAATTGAAGTAGGTACTTCCACAATTATTTGGGGCTCTTATTGTTATGTGCTTTCCATCGATAGCACCATAGCAGCCGGGAAAATTCCAACAGTCTCTAAAACCTTTTCCAATTATCATCCATGCTTCATGAGATTCTGGAGTCTGAAATAAAAGTACCTGTCATGATAGTTGTATTAAATAATAAATACATATAAACTAAACCGTGTGGTGTGGCATGACATATACAGAGTGTTTATAAAAAGGTTCCAAAAATTTAGGATAATGTGCCTTGGAACAAAATAAGTAAACAGGTTTTATAACCATATGTCCTAAATTCTTTGGTTTCGTTCCATTAATTTCATTCCTTTAGAAATGTTTACCATTTAATTTTTTTTAAATTTATTATTTACAGTTAAAACATTGAAATGGTCGGCATTTCAAAAGGTATGAAGTTAATAGAACGAAATTTAGTACATTAGTTGATATAAGTATGTTGCACAATAACCTTAAATTTAATCAAAATTAGTTTAGCCGTTTTCTTATTATATTTTTTTTTGGTAAAAATCTTAAACAGACAGAAATACAGAACACAAAGCATTTTAGGACATATGTTTATTGGAACGATTTTACTTATTTTGATCCTGGGAAGAGTATCCTGAAATTTTGGGCCATCTTTTCATACACCTTCTTTTTGTTTATTTATACAAGGTATTAAATAGTACCATACATGTAGGGTGTTTGTAAAAAGTGTACCAAAACTTATTATAAGTAACAATTCTACAAAACCCCTTTCTTTCCAGGAAATTGCTTCTGCTAAAAGAACAGCTGACAGTCCCGGAGGTGACAACAACAAGCACGAAAATAAAGATGCGGATACAGTGATGCTTTCTGAAGTCGATTATGGTGAAGATAATCACGAGATAGCAGATAATCCTGCTGTTGTAACTAATGAGTCTACAGTTCAAGAAACTGCATCACAATCTACTTCTACTCCGGACCGTTCCACTTCAAAACGTTTTAAGGCAAGATCAAGAATTCAACAGATTGCTAATACAGCCCGTGAACTAAAATCTCTGAGCGCTTACATTAAACCTAAAAAGGAGAGTGAGCATGACATTTTCGGCAAACACGTAGCTGCTCAGTTGTCACAGTTAAGTGCACGGCAAGCTATAAACGCAGTTGGGAAAATAAATTCAATCATAACTGAATGTCGTTTACAAGATCTGAATGATTCTACACCGTCACCATACGATACTTATACACCATCTTCTTTTGCTCAAAGCCCAGATGATTTACTTGGTTCTGATGAATCTCTGGGACATTTCAAACTCAGTACGCGATTATAATCAACCATCAACTTTTACCACTGTCGGTGTTTATAAAACCGTTAGTCAAGCATTACTTACGCTTGAGGACAGTTATTCAGAAAATAAGTGAACTATGATTTGTAACTCGTTAAAACCATAATAATTAAGCTACTTTTTATAAGACAGACTTTTTCTAAGAAAATATAGTTTTATATAACATTACAGATTTTTGTTACTTGTAATTTATTTCATCTGAAATATACGTAGCAGTTAAAAAATTTTTTATCATTACCTTTATGTACTCCTTTAGACATGTATACAGAGCAACGCATACTTATGGGATAAACACTGACATTGCTGCCTTTGAAACACGAAATAAATGTTGAAGACTCCTGTAGCTATTTCCTGTGGCCAGGTAAGACAAGGTAATCTCTAATTTCAATTTAGCAGACAAAGCAGGTCTCATATTTGTGTCTTGTTTGGTAATCACAGGTTTTATGAGTTCAAGAAGAACATCAAAACTCTCAGGTGACATCCGCATACATGCTCGATATTCTGCTGGGTCTTCATTACGCAGTTCTGTTAGTAATTGGACAGAAGCACCACGTGTCTCTCTCCTGTTTATCCACTCTCTAGCCCATAGTTTTTTCTTTTCCAGCTCTTCCAGTAATATTTCACTAGATTCCCTTACAAAATCCACTATAAGATTTCGCGTCATTTCTTGTACGTCATCATAAGTAACCACAGAAGATGCACTTTCTGCCATTTTAACACACCAACTTAAACACTGGTTCACTCACAACTGGCATCGTGTGGACAGGGTCAAGGCAAGTACCCAGTCAAGTAACTTGCTTCAAGTAACTTGAAGCAAGTTACTTGCCCTCCAACTGGCATCGTGTGAACGCGGCTTAAGTGAAATAGATCAGTTTTATTGTGACTCAGACGAAGAGTACGTTTCTAATGATGACAAAACATTTGATGATGATAGAGATCCAGATTTTGACGTAGAAGAATCGGATGACGATAGTGAAACTAGCCAACAAATCCAAGGAATAAGTTTTTCTAACTCTAGAAATAATTTTGAGTATGACTGTGAAACACCTTACAATAACAGTAATAATCCTACTATTGACAGTGAAAATGAAGATGATAATTCTTTGACCGTTGACAATGATGTTGAAATTTAATTACAAAATGTTGAGCGAATTCAGCCTATCAGAGGACGAGGTAAGCCTAAAAAAACTATAAAACACCCAAGATAAATGGACTACTAATTGTAACTTAGTTGATCTACAGTTCAAAAAAACCAATGAACTTCTTGTACCCATTCCAGGTAATAACACACCAGTTGTCTATTTTCAATTGTTAGTAGAAGATTCAGCCCTTGAAACCTTTTTGAATAGTTTAGACCTTACTGAAAAATCTAGACTTAATAAATGGACTGACATCACAGTCAGTGAACTGAAAATATTTCTGGGTTTGGTTTTACATATGGGAACTATAAAAATGCCCAGGCTATCCGATTACTGGAAAACAGACCCACTTTTCGTGTCTGTGTTTCGACAGTACATGAGTCGGGAGAGATTTTTTCGGTTTCTACGACACCTACATTACAGCAATGTTAATGAAAACAATGATAGATTGTACAAATTACGTCCTGTTATCGATTTAAACAATCGAATTACTGAAATTTACTATCTGTGTAAAGAATTGAGTCTGGACAAAGACATGAATTTGTGGCGAGGTCATTTACTTTTTCGTCAATATATTAAAAATAAAAGACAAATATGGTATAAAAATCTACACTCTTTGTGAACCAAACGGCCTAGTCCTAAACACTATTGTTTACACAGGACAAAGTGATGAGCTGGGTGGAAAGGGACACACAAGTAAAATTGTAAAGGAACTAATGAATGGAAAAGAAACACTTGAAAATTCATTGTTTATGGACAATTTTTACAATTCCCATGAATTGTCAAAAGATTTACTTGAGCAGGGAACCCACACTACTAGAACATTATTATTCAATCGACAACATAATCCTAAGGAAATATTAGAAATAAAATTGGAGAAGGGAGAATCTATCGCCCTTTTTTCTGAAAAAAAAAGTCATGGTTGACAAATGGCGAGATAAGAGAGCTGTTCTCTACTTATCCACAAAATTCAATAATGAAATAACAGAGATAACTAATAGAAGAGGAAATGCAGCGTTGAAACCCCTGCCTATTGTAAAATATAATGCATACATGTCAGGAATTGATGGGAAAGATCAGATGATATCATATTACCCAGGAGAGAGAAAAACTCTCCTTTGGTACAAGAAACTATTCGTTCACTATTTTCTAATGATGCTTCACAACTCCTACAATTTAATCAATAAGTAGAGTGCAACAGGAAAATTAACACTGTATGATTTTCGACTTTCAATCATAAGACGGCTTCTTGCAGAAAAAGTAGCTATCAACCGGAAACCACTTAGCCTCAGAATTATGGAACAGTCTACCTTCTAAATGTCAAGTAGGCCAAAACGGACGGATTATGAGAAAGAAATGTAAACATTGAAAGATGGAAAATAACCATCGGAAGGACACGATCTTCTATTTCCTAGCCTGCTCTGGCCAATCTGGCTTATGCCTGACTCCGTGTTTCAAAACTATCAGAAGGAATAAGTTTAAACCTAAATTAAATAGTATCAATATGATTATAAATAATTACGACATTCATTGTTATGAAGTCAATTACAAATAAATAATTGTTCTTTTAAGTTTTTGATATTTGTAATGTAATAGCTTTGTAAAGTTGTTGAAAAGTGTAATATTTATTATAAACATTTGATTTTTAAACTAAATTATTTTATTTTCGTCCAAAATCCTGATAAAAATACTAATGTATATTATAACATATGGTATTCAAAAACAGAATATTGTACATTAAGTAGAAGAACTAAAAATTGCATGGACGCCTATGGGCGGGCGCAGCACTCAATGCAAAATACCGAAAAATTTTGCGCTGAGTGGGCGTCCATTTGTTTTTGTTTCTTAAGGACTCCAACATGGTACTTAACCTGCCCCATTAATACAAGCAGAATCTCTAAATGTAACGCCCAAACTTGGTCTCTTGTACCTTATAGGAAATGTTAAATTGTATGTTAGATCTTATACAGTAGTGTAGGTTTGATTAAAACAGTTCTGTTGTTATACAGGTTTTCTGAACCTCGTAATTGTGTACATTACTACTTTCTTGATGAAGTCTAGGCTCTAACGGAAATGGTAGATTGTTAGCCTACTCATGGTTTTAAAAGGTCGTATCTCAAAATCTGTCCAAACAATGTTGATCAAATTTTGGTGAAACTTATATTTGGATATTTCCATAAAAAATTTTAAAATTTTGTTTGTTTCACTAACCATTTATAGTTCACATGACAAGCAAGTCTTTAGAAGCTATGCTTCAGAAAAATTTGATCAAAATCGTTACTGCGGATATTGAGCAAGTAATTTTGTATTCTTTCTTATGGTTGTTACCGCCAAATCATGAGTTGGTTGTTACAGCCAAATTATAAAAATTTCCAAGATAAGTCCACATACTAAATTTGATTAAAATCGGTCGACAAGGTTGTAGAGCACTGAACAGACAACAGTAATCATTCAAAACCCATTTTTTTTTTACCTAGGGGGACCTTAAAACTGTTATATTCACACAAAAACTCATTAATTTTTTTACCCTTTACGTAAATCCCTTTATTCCATATATGCAGGAAAGAAAAAAAGTAAAAATTCAAAACAAAAGAAAGGATATTAGATTTGTAACGAATAATTTCTTTCTCGGCCTTTTCATATATTCAGTTGTTATATTCAAATATATGAATACATTATGGTGTTACATAGTGGGAAGTGTGTATTGGGGGGAGGGGGATAGAGAAACTCACGTCTAACCTATATATTGTATAAGCAGACAAACTCTCTGCCAGAATTGTGTTTCTTCCTTCAATGCATGAATCCAATTTATATATTCTAGATCTGAAAATTTCTGCTTCGTTTGTAACAATTGAAGCCTTAAAATCCAACACAATTTTTTTCAAACAGTGTTTCAGAACTGTAATCAAGTTTCTCTGAAAATTGCTTGTTCAAGATTTATCACTCAAATAATGAATCTAAACCATATAGGCCTACACAGTCTATGAAAATCAATATTTCAAATTCAGTTGAAGCAATTTCAATGAAATTTTATCGAAATGTAAAAATTTTACCTAACCAAATAAGTAAATTAGACGAAATAATAAAATTGTGTAAAAACATTGCACAAACTTTCTTAATCGCTCAATTAAAAATGGAATAAAACTAAACGACACCGAAAAGTGAAAATGAACCATGGATGTCGTGTTTGAAAAAAATACTTCGCTTCGTTCGGATAATTAAACAAGTAGGTGTTTAAGACATACCGTAATGCTTGATGATACAAACCGAGCCCATCATATAATGTGTATAAGCTCATTATCTAAATGCAATTCCTAAAAGTTGGTTTCTTGGGCATTTAGGAAATGTTAAATTGTATTGGTAGATCCAGTAGAGTAAGTTTGTTTAAAACAGTTGTTAGACACTACTTTCTTGATGTAGGCTAGGCCCTAACGGGCATTGTAGATACATATATGTTAAAATGTCACCGCTCACTTCGCTCGTGTCACTGTCTCGGTGCTTGCGTGCCTTGAAGCTGTACATATGAAAGTGCCTCCATTCGCTACGCTCCTCTCTATGGCTCAGTCTTACTGCTTGTAACTATACGAATATCACATTTTCTTTGCAGGTTAGGGTATGAAATTATATTTTAACAATAACTACACAATTTGTCATAACATTACATGCAGAATTGAAATCTGCAAATTAAATTGTTGTGTTTAATGTTGGACACGTGAAATATGACCAAAGAACTGCTTAAAAATGGGCATCATTTTAACATTTTTATTTCGATTTTACTGAATAACAATAGGGTTCTATATGAGCACACTATATAGTCCCCTAGTCCAAATTTCTATCGTTTGTTTAAGACAACAATAACTTATGAAAACAACAATGGAGGAAGGGAAGTCGAAATCACTTTTTCTGTTTCCTGAGGCTATGAAACCTCAAGTTTAGTTAAAAAACAGAGGTAAAATTTTTGGCGATTACCAAACCTAACCCAACCTAACCTAATGTAACCTAACTCAACCTAACCTAATCTCTACTTCGTGTGTAGGATAACACAAATAATGTATCTTATACACTTTAGACCAATACAGATTTAGTGAAATTCAAATCTACAGACTGATCAGTGCCTGTTCCATAAAGGTAGCCTTGTTGTGTAACATTTTAAACTTTATCATTTCCCACAAGTTAGCAACACAATAAATATTTATGACACAGTTTCCGCTCGACACAAAATGTCAATACTATTTATGGCGCTCCTAAACCTCTTCGGCTGCTGATCTTTTATTTCGCTCATAAACATTTTATGGTGTAAATAATAAAGTCGTTAAATTTTATGACTGTCAAAAATTGGTTTATATTTTGATACAGTGTAAAGTTTATAGAATGCGGTCGTTAATGTAGGGTTCGTATTAAATGGGGAAAGGGTTGAGATTTAGTTTAAAACGCAGGGTAAAACTGCTTTCTCTTTAATATACAGGATATCTAGTAAGTAAGGTGCCAAACATTAGGAAATGATTCTGTGGATCAAGAAAAAGAAAAACTTTAAAAACATTTTTTCAAAAACCGTTTAGTTTCCAAAGATCTTCCTTTTTTGTTTTGTTTTTTAAACTTAACTTTGAAATATAAAAGATATTGAATACAAATTTGATATAAGCTCTTCCTTCGAATAACTATAAAGTGACATTGTAAATAAATTTGTGTCACATGTAGCCTAGTGACAAAGCACAGTGCTTTATAACGAAATACAGATTTATAACAAAAATGGAAAACAGTAAACACATGTTTTGCAACATTGTATTCAAATTATTAATCATCTGGAATACCAACATCCTACTTTTAAATAATTATTATTTAACAGTGTATAGAGTAAAACAATTAAAACTATAGAGTATTGCATTGTCAATATTATCAATTTGAACATTTATGTTTAAACTACCTGATGGCCCCAGTTTCACTTTGGGATAGTTGAGATAGTTAAAAATAAAAAAAATTTTTTAGCACAACCCTAATAGTGGTGCTATGGAAATAAATTATTTCCAAATACAGCAACACACCAATTTTGATCAAAAACAAGCCATAAATAACAAAGATATGATGCTTCTTTAGGGGTAAAAAACACCTTTTGGTTAGGGGTGGAACATTTTTTCAAAACCTTTCCTTAGTACTCGTCTACAGACCTACCCCAAACTGTTAAAAAATCGTAGCTCTAAGCTTCTTGGATCCGGAGATTTCGTGATCAGCCATTGGGTTTTGAAAAGTTAAGGCTTATATTTGAATTTATTTTATGCAATTCAGACTAATGGATTTTATTTAAAAGTAGTAGAATTGAAAAATATTTTGGTTTTAGGTCAATTTTGGGTGTTGTAGACAACTACCAAAACATTATGCTTACAGTTTTTTTATCAATAACTGGGTTATTCTTGGACCTACAGAAAAAAAGACAAAAACTGTTTTGTTTTTCTTTGAAAAAGGAAACTTTTTTGTTTCTTAGAATTCTTTATAAAGTTAATGGTTATTGAGATATTAAATATTTTAAAATGGCGCCATTTTGAAAATATTCAAAATGAAGTCTTTACTTTTGGGTCACTTATATAACGTAACATACAAAATTCTAATACCAAATCTGAACTCAACACTTTTTCTATTTCTAAACTTTTGTTTTTAAATAAACAAAATAGCGGATATCTGAAAAAAATTTTGGAAAATTTTTTATTCTTAATTTTTTTTCACGACTCACAGAATCATTTCCTAAAGTTAGGTAGTTTACTAACGGGACACTCTGTATATGTACAGGAAAATATGTAAGGATGCATAGAACAGATCCTTACAGCCGCAATCTTACAATTTTCTTAACGAAATGTAGGGCTAAAGATAAACTGATTTGTGCATGGACATCCAAACTGTCATTTGAAGGTATCATAAATATTAAATTGTCATTATTACCTAATAATATTTATATTTCAAGAGGAGGGAAAACACTACTTTATGCTGAAATAAATGGTGCAAAAACTCTCTCATTCACACATCTCCAAAAGTAAATAGAAACCAATATCTTTGACTTATCAATTTTTAACATGGAGAGTAAAGTTTTAAAATGGTTTAACTCGATAGTTTATTGTATGATAGAAGTTGATACTACGGATGAAAATAGTGATGAGACAATATCATAGAAAATTGCCAAAACTAATTGTTACAAAACAAGTGTTAATAGAGATAAACAATGCAAGAAGAGACCAGACACAAATGGTAAATTACAATACCGGGTGTCTCATCTAAAGTGAACCAATATCTAATTTTTTAACTATATATACAGGGTGATTCAAAACTACACGGCAATCTCTCGGGAGCACATTCTATAGCAAAAAAAAATCATATAAACATATGCCTGAAAACGTTTTGTTAGAGAGTTATACAGGGTGAAAGATTTCGCCTAGAACTCAGTACCCATAAAGATTTTCAAGGCGTTAATAAAGATACAAATATGACGGTTTCTTATGGTTTTTTTTGAAAAATTGAATAAAATTGGTTTAGTTTTTGAGATATAATAATAACAAAAAATAATAATAAATAAAAAAAAATTTTTTTTTAATATAAAAAAAAATTAAAAAATAAATAAAATTATTTTTTAAATTATTTTTGACTATAGAATTTGCTCCCGAGAGATTGCCGTGTAGTTTTGAATCACCCTGTATATAGTGTCGGCTCTGCTTGTATTACATTGTATGATGGAGCTGGGTAAGTACTGTGATGACCTCGTCAACTGTTTACTATTGTAAATTGAACTTTTCTTTAAATTTTCAGCTGTATACATTTGTCTAAAATTAAAATTACACTGTGGTAGGGCCACCTTTACAAACAAAAATTCAAATATACAGTTTCGTGGTGTATAGTCATTTATTTTGAAGTATTTTTTGCTCTTTCCCCCGATTCGACTTTGGTGTTTATATCATGTATCCAGTTGCTCATTATGAGAACAAGCTCTTGAGGAGGTTTATCTTGTAGATTCGAGGAGACTGAAAACCAGTTTTCCATTTTGACAATTTTCAACCATTTTAAAAATTTTAACAGACTAAAATATAAATAAATTGTATATATTTAATTTTCTGTATCTCCACACCCATAGTACAAAATTTTTTTTAATGATGGCTCTCGTATACAGAGTTTTATACCCCAGACGCTCGGACAGATTTTAATTAAATTTGATCTGGGCATTTTTGACCAAAACATGAAATTTTCATTTTTTAAATTGAAAATTTGACGGTAAGAAAAAATACGATGTTCTCAAAATCGTTTCTCTATATTTGGATCAAACATTGCTCGAGTGAAGCCTCTAACGTCCCAAACAAAACGTACTTAGACGCCAGCACTCCAAAAATACTGTTTAATGAGTTTTTAGTAAAAAAGCAAAAAAAAGCCCTCGAGGGTGTTTAAAATACTTAATTTGACAAAATCGGTCTCACCGATTTCGTTCAAACTTTTGTGAAAATTGAAGATTACTGACCAATCGTCACTTTAATATCATCAGACAGCATCGACAGTTACCATTACCAATGACTACATAAATACTATAAGACACGACATGGCCATGTTAAATATTCTACGCTTATTCTTGAGTTGACCAATACCCGCTAGGTGGCGTTGATGTGACCAATCTGAAGTTGATGTGACTGGCGCTAGGTGGCTCTACGGTCAAACAATGTTTCAGGCGGGTAAGAGAAAATGCACTGATGCCACATATGGGACCAGAGATGCGAGGGAAGGTCGAGAATCGCTTATCTCAGCGCACGAACTGACAACACTGACTATGCTGACGGAAGTAAGTGAGAAGGTTTGTGAGAGAGAGGTCAACAGTTGTACAGTCTCAACCAAGTGGGATGCGTACAGTCAAGCACCTGCTGCTAGCGCTTTCTGATAGCTGTGTGTCAAACTTGTGACGAACAGCACCCGTAAAGCGTAGACTATATCCCTATCCTATGTCGTGTCTTATAGTATTTATGTAGTCATTGCTATTACTGACGTTAGAACTGACAAATATTAAAAATAATTTTTTTTTTAAATATAAACATTTGTTTATTTTCATTAGTATTTCCTTCAAATATCATTTTTCTTTTGCTTACATAAAAATTCATTTTGATGCCAGGCGTCCTGAGATTTTAATTTAATTTTTTTTTTTTTTTTTGTGGATTCAGTAGACCACAAAACGGCCTCTTACAAAATCTCCGACTTTTTCGATCTTTCGCGTAAATTTCTATTCTACGTATATAAGATAAATTACTATAACTTGATAACACCCTGTATATTATTGAGTCAGGCACAGGCTAGGGGGTAGTCGTGTTATATTTGTTGTTGTTTCCCAAGTAAAGGGTGAACTTGGGTCGGAGGGAGGGATGTGGGGTAAGGAACACCTAAAATACCTCAGCGACGTTGTCCTACCCTTTGTGAAATATCTCGGAAACTCCACTGCCTTCCTTGTAGAATAAAACTATTTTTGGGGTGTTCTCTTCATAACATTTTTTATAGAAATGAAATATACACCTTAATTTTTTGATATTTTAATAAATAATTTAGGTAAGTTACAACTGTTTTTTTGTGGAAGGGAAGTGGTTTCAATAATGTGCAGTCTTTACATAACCACAATAGCGGCTACAAAAAGTAAGACAAGAATATGAAATTGGTAATAGTCTGCTCAAATAGACCTCTATTGAAATTGAGAATAATCGAATTCAAAATGTTAAAATGGCTGCCATTTTAAACAGTGTTCATTCATAACTCGTGTTTTATTCAAGCTACAACACATCAAAATAGATACAGAGTGTTCAAAAAGTATTAAAACGACGTTATATTGTTTTTAACCATTGTATATTAGCAATAAAACTTAGCATATCTATACTTTACGTTAAAATCTACTTTTTGAAGCAACTATCAATTTTTCATCACCTTTTGGGGACGCCACTCAGGGAGTTAGAAGAAAATCTTAAATGAAAACATAGGTTAAGTTATACAACATATTAAAAGTCTCTGTTAGGATAATACAATGCCGCAAAACCGACCAAAAAGGTTTAACCTATAGAAAATAGCGGGGTTTAATAAATTTACAATGTTGGGATTGTTGAAAAGAGTGCTACAATATGACACATAACCAACAAGATAATTCAGAATATTGTTAAAATATTTAAACTATACTGTCGTGCAATGAATTAAATAATTTGTAGCTCAAAACTTAAAAAGTAACTATTGTATAAAAAGGCCTATAGCGTAAAACATGTAATAACATAAAATGAGCTATAATATAAAAGTAGCTATTTTATAAATAGAACAATAATAATTACGACAAAATGAGCTACAGCACTATTTTGTGTTTTAATATAAAATTAAGATATGACATAAAACTAGCAATAGTATAAAATGAGCTAGAGGATAAAATGCGTGATAACAAAACGAGCTATAATATAAAATTAACTATTGTGTTAAATAAACTGTAGAACATAATAATTAACTACAGGATAAAATGAGTTATAGTATAAAATAAGATATGTCATAAAAAGAGCTATAGTATCAAATGAGTTAGAGGATAAAATGTGTGATAACAATAAATAAGCTATAATATAAAAGTAGCTATGTTTAAAATGAACTATAGAAACAAATTAACTACAGTATAAAATGAGTTATGACATAAAACGAGCTATAGTATACAATGGGAACTTATAAAATGAGCTATGGGATAAAATGAGATATAACATAAAATAAAACTAGCTGTTTTGTAAAATAACTATAGAAAAAATAAACTACAGTTTAAAATGAGTTATAGTACCCATAAAATAAGATATGAAATTAAAATTAGCTATAGTATACATAGGGATACTTATAAAATGAGCTATACCATAAAATGAGTCATAACATAAAATAAGCTATAATATAAACAGCTATATAGCTAGTATGCTATTATTATTATTAATATTATTATTTTCTATAGCTATTATGTAAAATGAGCTATAGAACTATGACATATAATGAGCTATGGAACAAAAATAACTACGACATAAAATGAGCCATAACATAAAATGAATTATAGTATAAAATGACCAATAGTATGAAATGAGCTATAATATACAATGAGAAATCGTATAAAATAGAAATAGCATAAAATGTGTATAATATAAAATAAGATTTGACATAAAAATGATCAATAGTATAAAATGAGCTAAATTAGGCAATACAATGAGAAATAGTATAAAATGATCTATAGCATAAAATGAATGATAACTAAAATAAGCTATAACATAAAAGTAGCTATTGTTTAAAAAGACCTATAGAACAAAAATAACTACGTCATAAAATGAGTTATAATATAAAATAAGATATGACATAAAATGAGTAATAGTTATACAATGAGAAATCGTACAAAATGTGCTATAACAAAATGAGGTACAGTATAAAATGAGATATTGTATAAAAAGTGCTACAGTATAAAACGAGTGATAAAATAAAATGAGTTAAATTAAAATAAGATATTGAACAAAATGTGCTATAGAACAAAATTAGCTATATCATAATAAGTTATAGAATAAAATCAGATATGGCATAAAATGATAAGAAAGTAAACAATGGTTGTTAAAATAAACCTAAAATAAAATTGTTTTTACGTCACAACTATAACTTTCCTCTCAAATAAATAATTAAAAATATGAATAAATAAATATAAAAGTGTCTTATGCATTGATCACACGGAAATCAAATTTATACAAAACTATAATCTTATTTTTTCGTGCTTTGGCCACACTGATTGCCCCCCCAACCCAATTTATGAAAAAAAAATCCTAAGTACGGTACTAGTTTTGATAAAAATTGGTGTAGCGGTTTCCGAAAAAGAACAGTTGACCCAATAAACGAGACAGACATTTTTGTAAAAAAACAACAACACATTTGCGCTCACCAGGGCCTAAAACTGTAATGTCTACGAAAATGATTTAATATACTTTCAGTTTAACAATAATTCAACATTTTAATCATCCAATACTTATAATTAAACAATAATTTTGGCGGGAACATAGTTCCATCATTATCCACCAGGTTAATTTGCATACGAACACATCGCTCCGTGCTGCCATCTACTGTCAACCAAACATAACCATAATTCATTCAAATTTCCGTTATAATTCGATAATTAGTCCGGTAAAATCGATAAAAACGTTTCCATTCCTCAACTATAAAAATCTATAAATGTGTATCGATACTATAAAAGTCTGGAAGATCTAAACAAATGTAAAAGAAATACAACTGTGTCGTGCGAGCAAGGGTTTTCGGGTGGCTATCAGAAGACAGGCAAATCAATATAACATAAGGAAAGGAAATCGCGCATGCGTACAAGTTTGCCCGGGTTCCAGCTCACAAATAGTGAGTGAGTGAGGTGTAGTGTAAAGTCATGTCCGTAGCCGACCGACATTTTCACATTTATTCAATAAATTCACAAAGAAATTTGTTCATTTTGCTCGTGATGCGGATAGATTAATTCTCGGCCTATTCTAGGCTATTTACCTACGTAAAGAGTGTGTGCCTTTTATTGACAGGTAGCAAAAAGTTTGCCCTTGTGTTCAAAGAGTGCTAACTGTCAAATTTTATCTATAGTAGTAAAAAAAGGTTGTAATATTAAAATACCGTGTTTTGAAAGAGATGAAAAAAATAAGTGTTAGGCTAGGTGTGGTCTGATGTCGTTTTACATCCGTCGCCATTTTTGTGGACTAGTGAAACGTTTTATTATATATATATGATGACTACCTCACCGATGTTTTTATTGACTCTTCTTTCTGTGGCTTATCTTCCAGTGAGTCTTCAACAAGATGAAGATATTCCTCATAATGAGTGAGTATGATTTGTAAAAGCTAGAGTAAAGTTGGGTTATTGAAGGGAACACGCATGTCATCAAAGCACGCTAATACGTAGTACTACATTGGGCCTAATTAGTAACGATTTTGATGAAATAAAATGGAAATGATAATGGGTTGATTAAAAGAGTGTTAACTGGTTTTGTTTTAATTGAACTATCGAGTAACTGATAATTCTATTGGAGTATTAAAATTGCTCATTCTTTCCAAGTAAGACAAAAATTAAAATAAATTAAAATTTTATGACATGGTTTATTTTGATTTTTTTCTTTTAGAGATTTATATAAAAAAAATAATAATAAGCTTTTCTTAGAAATATCTGAATTCGAAAGTGTTTCTTTTCTTTAAGTTATGTCCGTCTGTTTAACGTCCATGTCTGTACTACAACCTAAACAAATGGATTGATTTTAATCAAATTCAGTTTTTAGGAATCTTTTGGGGCGTTTTTTTCCCCCCACAGTAGCTCCAAATTTTGTGATAGACTTAAGGCCAAAACACCAAATTTGATTTTATACAAATATGCTCTAATGATAGGCTACTGTTAAAAATATTATTCAACTGTACCCAAATAAGAAACTGAATAATTTGGTTACCATTTCTTTTTTTAAAAAATAGTTTTAGAGTTGTCAAACAGTTAACAATGGATTCTTAAACTTCTTCGAAAATTTAATACCTCATAAACGACAGAAGAAATTTGGATAAATGTATAGCTACGATCAAAATCAATGTGTCAAACTGTGTAAATGAAAATTATTTTTTTACGAATAAATTGGAAAAATCCAAAATAAATCTTAACCGACGTATTGCTAGGTATAAACGTGAGAAAAAAAGGCCCAAAATTACTGAAAATATAGTTCTGAATAAACACGTTAGTCTAATATTTTACTCAAAACGGCTGAACATAAAAATTTGGTTTTTTGTACATGTTTAGAAGATAAAATTTACTTCCAGTTTTGATAGTTTTAAATGTTGGCACCAATCTTAGATCCGCCATATTGAAATTATTTTTATTTTTAAATAGTGATAGGGTCAAGTGACACATGTTTTTACATTGTTTTCTTTATTCTGGGTTCAATAGTGGACCGCGTAAAGCCAAAGATCCTGGGTTCGATTCCCGGTCTAGGTCGTATATTTTTCACTTGAAATAATTATTTATGATTTAAATGTTCTATAGTTGTATTAATTGATAACTTTTTAAGAAAATGAGATTAAAAAAAAAAATGGATTTCAACATTGAATTCAAAATAAAAAAAAAAAATATGTAAAAACATGTGTCACATGACCCTATTACTTTTTTTAAAAATCTTAATTTCAAGATGGAGGATCAAAGATGCCCGTCAAAATGTAAAACTATCAGAACTGGAAGTAAATGTTGTCTTACAAACATATAAAAAACGAATTTTTTTTTGTTCAGCATTTCTAAAGATTTTTAAAAAATATATATATTTCATACTTTATGAACATCGTGTAGGCCTATATTACACATGTGTAAATACATTACACTTTGAAAATATATAATATATTGAGTTCAGATTTGGTACACTTATTTTATTTTACAGTTTATAAGTGTACCAAAAACAAAAACAATATATTTTTTATATTTTTAAAATGGCGGCTATTTAAAATATTAACTCGAAAAACGTTAATTTTACAAATGATTTCCAAGATGTAAAATATTCTTCTTTTTAATGACAAAAATAGTTTTTTTTAATATTGTTTGTATGTTAAAAGGATAACCGTGTAATTGGTATAAAACCGAAAACATTATTTCTAGGTAATTGTATACAATAATAATAAAATTTATTACCCGGAAATATACGAAAACAAGAAATGTTATCCTTAACCATTACAAAATGAAGATTTTTGTTGAATTTGATGTGTTTAATAATTAATGTATTTAAAACTCTATAATAGAGCCAATTAAAAAGCATAGCTTACTTGTAATTGTTTTTTAGCAGGTTTACAAGAGAGAAAATACTTTTCTATTTTAGCAACAAACAAAACGTATTTATTTTTTGTAGATGAAAGAGTTATTAACAATTAACTAACAAAAAAAAAATCTTTTCTTGGTAATTACCTCAAACACTCAAGAATAAAAACAAAATATTTCTGAATTATTTTAATTTTTACCTCTGAAAATTTTAATTTTGGACCTACTAAATAAAAATGTGTTTAGAGTGAAGATTCAAAAAATTTAAATGTCAAGCCAAACCAAAAATCGCTTTAATACTAAAGAAAATAATTTTACAATCAGTTTTTCTTTAATCAGCCTGTATTTTTAGACGACAGAATTTAGAATTTAAAGATTCTAAAATTAACCCAAATATTTAAAATTGTCCAATTTATATTGTGGATAAATTACGTCATGCATTATCTGATAAATATACAAAAAAATCCCTTAAGATATCTGAGTTACAGATGATGGAAATTGGATTTACGTTATTTACGCAGAATTGTTTATATTTTTCCTTCAAATTGCCCCTTTCACACCAATCTTAAGATGGTTTTTTTTTCTGCGGCGGTGTTTAGAAACGTTCAGTGAAAACTTCGGAGAGTTTGGATTAAATCAACAAACAAACAAAAAACAGAGAGAAAAGCAAAATAAAAGAACCTAGGATAATAGACTGATTTATAAAATTTCCCTCAAATGGGGATATTTAAAAAAAAATTTCGTGATCTTTTAGTTTTTCTTACTTAAAAAATTAAATACAAAGTTAGAAAATTGTAATTTTAAGTCTAAAACAGTTTTGATACCCCCCTCCCCCAGTAGTCAAAATGTGGACGGACGGCGTGTCGAAAATTACTTTTTTCTGTTTCTTGAGGGCATTAAACGTTAAATAACAGAGGTCGATATTGTTAACGATCACCTAACCTACCCTACTTCGTGCATAAGAAAAAAAAAGTTGTAAGATTGCAGAAAGCTACAGAATAATTTTCGCCCTGGTATTACGAGCTCTAAAGTTAAGGTATTTAAGAAATGTACAATGTTTGCACAATTTATCCTGTAATTCTTTCTCTGTATAAATTAAACTCCTCGCTTAGGCCATTAAACCGTAATAAGCAAGGCCTACATCTTCTCTTCCCTTAATACTTATCTCGCCTTTCCATCAGTAATGTTATCACTGCCTCTTAATCCAAATACATTAAGCTATTTAGTTGAACTTATTAAGCCTTAAATTTTCTCTGTCTCGTGTACTTTTATCTAGATTGTGTAAATCTTGGTTCGCCATCTCATCCTGGAGCTGTATAAAACTGTGTAACATTTCTCTCAAGCTACGCAACTGATTTTGACTATAATTTTCTACAAAAATATTCCAACCAAAATATCGCTCGTTTTAACGTTTTGATATACAGGTCTTTTTTAACTGGGCGACCGTTGGAATCTCTGAAACTATAAACCTACTTTTTCTCTGTAATTAACCTAACCTAACCTAACCTACTTTTTCTCTGTAATTAACCTAACCTAACCTAATCTAACCAAACCTAACCTAACATAACCTACTTTTATAGTAATAAATTCCATATTTCATCATCTTGTAGATGTTTATGATTATAAATTGTTAAAGCTAGGTTAAATTTTTTAAACAATATGTATTTTGTAACACCCAAATAGACCATTTTTTGGTTTTTCACCCATAATCCATGAGGTACCATTTTTTTTAAAATGGCGACCAATACGTTTTTCTCGCCCTTAATTGTTACATTGAAGTAATTGATCAAAGTCTTTAGAAGTGAATTTGAGAAAATTTTAATTTTGCGTCTTTTAAACAGCTACCCCCAAATTTTGAGTTATCGAAAAAATAATAAAAACTTCCCGAAATATAACCAAAGTATGCTCATATAAAATTTGATTAAAATCTATCCACCTGTTTGTGTAGCGCACTGCACATACAACAGACAGTCATCATTCCAAAAAAAAAAAAATTGAACTCATGAGCCCCCAAAAGGATATATCCTATAAAACTTTAACCCGCGTAGAAATTTACCGATAAAAAGGAAAAGTCTAACTTAAACACCCAAAATTCAGAGCCTAGTCTCCTATTCTGAAATCCAGAACTTTAAAGTAAATAAGCATTGTTAGTAAATGCAAATTGAATCTAATTTATCATTCCATCGTTGTCATCTAATCCGCTAAATGTCCATTTTGGGTATTCTAAACAATTATCAAAATCCATCAATTTCCTCCTAAACAGCCTACGTGTCGAGGGACTATTATTTTGGAAATTCATCCCCATCAACGTCAATATTGGATCGAACTCCATGTTTGGTTTTAATAAGGACACGTTCTAGTAATACCAGAAGGATAAAACAGCAGGACGTTCTGACATGTTGCAGTGCCTAGAATATTCCTTGTTTCTTACAACTTTACTTTTAATTTTAGACACGTGGTGGTTTCGAAGAAAATTTTAAAATTATGCTGATTACAGATACTTCAGTTTAAAAGCAAAATTGCATTTTTAGGTAGGATAGAGAATATCAAGTTTTTTCTAGAAAATATAGTTTGAATCTTTATAAACAAATTGCCACCTATTACGTCAGTTTATTTTTACATTTCGAGACGTCTGTATTGATCAGTTTGGTCATGTACCCTTAGTCACAGTTTATTCCAACATAATTTTTTTTTCTGAAATAAACTGTGAAATTGTACAGACGTTCTGAAATAAACTGTGACATTGTACAGACGTTCTGAAATAAACTGACATTGCTAAGACGTTCTGAAATAAACTGTGACATTGTACAGACGTTCTGAAATAAACTGTGACATTGTACAGACGTTCTGAAACAAACTGACATTGCTAAGACGTTCTGAAATAAACTGTTAAACTGCTAAGACGTTATGAAATAAACTGTGACATTGTACAGACGTTCTGAAATAAACTGTGACATTGTACAGACGTTCTGAAACAAACTGACATTGCTAAGACGTTCTGAAATAAACTGTTAAACTGCTAAGACGTTATGAAATAAACTGTGACATTGCACAGACGTTCTGAAATAAACTGTGACATAGTACAGACGTTCTGAAATAAACTGTAAAATTGCTAAGACGTTCTGAAATAAACTGTGACATTGTACAGACGTTCTGAAATAAACTGTGACATTGTACAGACGTTCTGAAACAAACTGTGACATTGTACAGACGTTCTGAAATAAACTGTGACATTGTACAGACGTTCTGAAATAAACTGTGACATAGTACAGACGTTCTGAAATAAACTGTGACATTGTACAGACGTTCTGAAATAAACTGTGACATTGTACAGACGTTCTGAAACAAACTGACATTGCTAAGACGTTCTGAAATAAACTGTTAAACTGCTAAGACGTTATGAAATAAACTGTGAAATTGCACAGACGTTCTGAAATAAACTGTGACATAGTACAGACGTTCTGAAATAAACTGTGACATTGTACAGACGTTCTGAAACAAACTGACATTGCTAAGACGTTCTGAAATAAACTGTTAAACTGCTAAGACGCTATGAAATAAACTATGACATTGTACAGACGTTCTGAAATAAACTGTGACATTGTACAGACGTTCTGAAACAAACTGACATTGCTAAGACGTTCTGAAATAAACTGTTAAACTGCTAAGACGTTATGAAATAAACTGTGAAATTGCACAGACGTTCTGAAATAAACTGTGACATAGTACAGACGTTCTGAAATAAACTGTGACATAGTACAGACGTTCTGAAACAAACTGACATTGCTAAGACGTTCTGAAATAAACTGTAAAATTGCACAGACGTTCTGAAATAAACTGTAAAATTGCTAAGACGTTCTGAAATAAACTGTGACATTGTACAGACGTTCTGAAACAAACTGACATTGCTAAGACGTTCTGAAATAAACTGTTAAACTGCTAAGACGTTATGAAATAAACTGTGACATTGCACAGACGTTCTGAAATAAACTGTGACATAGTACAGACGTTCTGAAATAAACTGTAAAATTGCTAAGACGTTCTGAAATAAACTGTGACATTGTACAGACGTTCTGAAATAAACTGTGACATTGTACAGACGTTCTGAAACAAACTGACATTGCTAAGACGTTCTGAAATAAACTGTTAAACTGCTAAGACGTTATGAAATAAACTGTGACATTGCACAGACGTTCTGAAATAAACTGTGACATAGTACAGACGTTCTGAAATAAACTGTAAAATTGCTAAGACGTTCTGAAATAAACTGTGACATTGTACAGACGTTCTGAAATAAACTGTGACATTGTACAGACGTTCTGAAACAAACTGACATTGCTAAGACGTTCTGAAATAAACTGTTAAACTGCTAAGACGTTATGAAATAAACTGTGACATTGCACAGACGTTCTGAAATAAACTGTGACATAGTACAGACGTTCTGAAATAAACTGTAAAATTGCTAAGACGTTCTGAAATAAACTGTGACATTGTACAGACGTTCTGTAATAAACTGTGACATTGTACAGACGTTCTGAAACAAACTGACATTGCTAAGACGTTCTGAAATAAACTGTTAAACTGCTAAGACGTTATGAAATAAACTGTGAAATTGCGCAGACGTTCTGAAATAAATTGACATTGCTAAGACGTTCTGAAATAAACTGTTAAACTGCTAAGACGTTATGAAATAAACTGTGAAATTGCGCAGACGTTCTGAAATAAACTGTGAAATTGCGCAGACGTTCTGAAATAAATTGACATTGCTAAGACGTTCTGAAATAAACTGTTAAACTGCTAAGACGTTATGAAATAAACTGTGAAATTGCGCAGACGTTCTGAAATAAATTGACATTGCTAAGACGTTCTGAAATAAACTGTTAAACTGCTAAGACGTTATGAAATAAACTGTGAAATTGCGCAGACGTTCTGAAATAAACTGTGACATAGTACAGACGTTCTGAAATAAACTGTGACATTGCACAGACGTTCTGAAATAAACTGTGACATTGCACAGACGTTCTGAAATAAACTGTGACATAGTACAGACGTTCTGAAATAAACTGTAAAATTGCTAAGACGTTCTGAAATAAACTGTGACATTGTACAGACGTTCTGAAATAAACTGTGACATTGTACAGACGTTCTGAAATAAACTGTGACATTGCTAAGACGTTCTGAAACAAACTGACATTGCTAAGACGTTCTGAAATAAACTGTTAAACTGCTAAGACGTTATGAAATAAACTGTGAAATTGCGCAGACGTTCTGAAATAAATTGACATTGCTAAGACGTTCTGAAATAAACTGTTAAACTGCTAAGACGTTATGAAATAAACTGTGAAATTGCGCAGACGTTCTGAAATAAACTGTGACATAGTACAGACGTTCTGAAATAAACTGTGACATTGCACAGACGTTCTGAAATAAACTGTGACATTGCACAGACGTTCTGAAATAAACTGTGACATAGTACAGACGTTCTGAAATAAACTGTAAAATTGCTAAGACGTTCTGAAATAAACTGTGACATTGTACAGACGTTCTGAAATAAACTGTGACATTGTACAGACGTTCTGAAACAAACTGACATTGCTAAGACGTTCTGAAATAAACTGTTAAACTGCTAAGACGTTATGAAATAAACTGTGAAATTGCGCAGACGTTCTGAAATAAATTGACATTGCTAAGACGTTCTGAAATAAACTGTTAAACTGCTAAGACGTTATGAAATAAACTGTGAAATTGCGCAGACGATCTGAAATAAACTGTGACATTGTACAGACGTTCTGAAATAAACTGTGACATTGTAGGCTACAGACGTTCTGAAATAAACTGTGACACCGTACAGACGTTCTGAAATAAACTGATATTACTAAGACGTTCTGAAATAAACTGTTAAAGTGCTAAGACGTTATGAAATAAACTGTGAAATTGCGCTGACGATCTGAAACAAACTATGAAATTGTACAGACGTTCTGAAATAAACTGTGACACCGTACAGACGTTCTGAAATAAACTGACATTACTAAGACGTTCTGAAATAAACTGTTAAACTGCTAAGACGTTATGAAATAAACTGTGCAGACGATCTGAAATAAACTATGATATTGTACAGGCGTTATGAAATAAACTGTGACACCGTACAGACGTTCTGAAATAAACTGACATTACTAAGACGTTCTGAAATAAACTGTTAAACTGCTAAGACGTTATGAAATAAACTGTGAAATTGTACAGACGTTCTGAAATAAACTGTGACATTGTACAGACGTTCTGAAAAAAAAACTGTGACATTGTACAGACGTTCTGAAATAAACTGACATTGCTAAGACGTTATGAAATAAACTGTAAAATTGCTAAGACGTTATGAAATAAACTGTGAAATTGCACAGACGTTCTGAAATAAACTGTGAAATTGCATGACGTTCTGAAATAAACTATGGAATTGTACGGACGTTCTGAAATAAACTGTGGCATTGCACAGACGTTCTGAAATAAACTGTGGCATTGCACAGACGTTATGAAATAAACTGTGGCATTGCACAGACGTTCTGAAATAAACTGTGGCATTGCACAGACGTTCTGAAATAAACTGTGGCATTGCACAGACGTTCTGAAATAAACTGTGGCATTGCACAGACGTTCTGAAATAAACTATGGAATTGTACAGACGTTCTGAAATAAACTGTGGCATTGCACAGATGTTCTGAAATAAACTGTGGCATTGCACAGACGTTCTGAAATAAACTGTGACATTGCACAGACGTTCTGAAATAAACTATGGAATTGTACAGACGTTCTGAAATAAACTGTGGCATTGCACAGACGTTCTGAAATAAACTGTGGCATTGCACAGACGTTCTGAAATAAACTGTGGCATTGCACAGACGTTCTGAAATAAACTGTGGCATTGCACAGACGTTCTTAAATAAACTATGGAATTGTACAGACGTTCTGAAATAAACTGTGGCATTGCACAGACGTTCTGAAATAAACTATGGAATTGTACAGACGTTCTGAAATAAACTGTAGCATTGCACAGACGTTCTGAAATAAACTATGGAATTGTACAGACGTTCTGAAATAAACTGTAGCATTGCACAGACGTTCTTATTCACCCTCTCCAAAACAAAATAAAAACAAACAGAAACTAAGAGTCGCTAAAAACTTTTGTTCTTTAGTTGTCAAAAAGTGAAAATAAATCATGGTCTATAGGCTACTAACTGGGCTACCATTGTGATTTAACTACAAGATTTACAGCAAATTTTAAATAGGAGAATTCACTTAGTTTTTAGTGACGATTAAAAATATGAAATTGGAATTTGGAAGTCCGTCCACCTTCCAATATGGCGGCCAACTTTATATTTTCTTATAGAACTATCAATATTTTGTAATGTTTTTACATTTTAGAGAACATTTTAAGAATTGTTTATTCTTGTTATAATTTTTTTTAACCCAACCGTTTACGAGTTAGACCCCTCTGAAAATTGAAAAACCACAATTTTATGATTATTATTTAAAATTATTTATTTAACAATTAAATGACTTTATTGTTAATTAAAACAATACGGTAATATACAATTATTTGACTACTTCTCGACGACAAAATAATGCAATTTAATTGTTACATTCAATTTAAATAATTACAAAATGGCGTTTAAACAATTTAACAATTAAATTTTAAAATATTTGAGGGTTCTAGCTCCTAAACGGTTGGGTTTAGAAAAAATCTTAAGAATTTTAAAAAAGTCTTAAAATATAGTGTAGAATCCAAAAACATGATAAAATTCATGAAGAAATTCTATAATGATAGTCTATAAGAAATTATAAATTAGGACGCCATGTTGGAAAATGGTGGACGAAATTCCAATTTTACATTTTTAATGCTTAAAAAAGTAAGTCCTCTATTTAAATTTTGCTGTATATTGTCTAGTTTGAGAGGTCACAATGGTGGGCCAGTTAAAATGGTCACCCTGTAGGCTACAGTTTATAAGGGCCTAAACTTATTTCCCTTGAGCCAGAAACACATCCTCAGCATAAGTTGTATTTTAATAAAAGGAAGCTGAGTTCATTTTGTGTGTGTGTTTTTTTTGTAATCATTCATAAACTGTAACTTTTTTTTTTTACTTACAATTTTCCACACAGGTTTATGTTATTAATCTTCGAATTTTAATAAAAAATGAACGAAATCGGTAGAGCCAATATTAAGACATTTAGTACTTAATAACAGCCCTAGGACGATTTTTAAAATTGTATACCAATAATTCATGAACCTGTATTTTTTATAAATGCGTTTTTTCTTTGTCTTAGAGGCTACATTTGAGTAAAATTTGATCAAAAACGTTACAGATTATTTTGATAAAATTGTTTGTTTTTTTTTAGCACCTACCTCAAAATTTGAGTTATCAAAAAACATTTTAAGATGGCACCGAGATTTGGTCAAAACATACATTTCATACCAAATTTGATTGAAATCGGTTTATATGTTTCTGCTGTAGACTACAGGTACAAAAGACGACGGACAGTCGCACATTGTTTGATAAACCACTTTCTTGGACAAGGGATCACAAAAAGGGCATATCACCAAAAAACCGGATATAGTCTTTTTTACCTAACCTATACTACTTACATGTGGGAAAGTAAAAATGAGCCTGAAAAATGAAAATTGTGTTGATAAACTAGACAAGTTAATGTTTTAGATAAAGGATCGCAAGGGTAAAGAAGGGTTGTTATAAGGGCGGATAAAAAGAGAAGAAAACACCCTTATATTGTATTGGTGGTAGTAAAGATAATCTGTTAGAGTAGAAATTTTGTTGGTCTTAGAAAGCAACCCCTGGAAATATGCAAATGAAAAAAGTGAAAATACGTCTAAAAAAAACTGACACTAAAGGACGAGATATTAAAACATTATTTATTGCGTCCTGATATCACATCCTGGTAGCACAAAATGTCCTCCAAAATTATCTTAACGGGACTAACTACCGGACTGTTTCAAAATGCCGATATTTAAAATTTGTCCAACTAATTTTACTCTTTCACATGTATAAATCATTATTTTCTAAAGTGAAGTTAAAACCAAAGAGTCCTCTCTTCCAGATAACCTCAATAATTACAAAATACAATAACTTTTAAAACATACTTATCAAATCAAACATATAGAGGAACCTCCAGTGTTATGGTGTACCATTTACGTTTGTAACTGACAAATTAAAATGATTTACCCCGAAAAACCAAATAATAAACTTTAACTTTTTATGATTAGATATTTTTGTTCAAAATTGCTTTACAGAGTCGTCCTTACTTAAACAAAATTTGCTAAAATAGTTGTATTTGGAGGATTGGAATTAGTCGGATAATATGGGATTGGAATTAAGAAAACGAACCAAATTTGACAACAGATTTAATAAGATTTATAGGTTATGAACAATACTAATTGTTTAGTTTAGTTAACCTACACAATCAAGGTGGCTTGCATAAAGAACAAACCGTACATTTCAATCAGACCTCTTTTCTTCGAAGAGACATTCTGCATCGTCAGAGTACAGTGGTATGAACTTTAATTCAGACTGTACATCAGAATGGAAAGATTCATCATTATTCTTGAGTCACAACCTTAGAACTAAATTTCTATTCTTGGAGAGATTCTGTTCTTTAGTTGAAAGGTCTCTGGTATTTTGCGTTTTTCTCCGTTATAATTCTTGTTGCCTTTTGACTATTGATTAACACTTACAAGATGTTCCAGGCTTTCTAACATCTTCTGGACGTCTTCTTTTTCGGTGGAAATCTCGAAGGGTAGAACCAAACTGTTATGAAGACTTTAGATTGAACTATCAGGGTTAGGTTCAGCTTTCTCTTCATTTTTGAGATCTATAACAGCATGTAGATTCACGAGTGAGATCGCAAGAAAATCTTCACTGGATAAAACATTACATCCACAGAGTAAATACCAGTGCCTTGGATCTAATTGGTCTCCGATACTTCGACTATGAGCCTATTGTGCTCCCATTTCTTGTTCACCGTACACCGACTCCAGTGCTCTAAGAAACTCCAAGAACATGTGCAGTGTTCTTGTCAAAATTTATGTCTGGTTGTTGGGGCCAAAGATTCTCTTTCTTTTAGTCTCCAGGACATCAAAATCAAACAAAGTAATGTGTGCTGCGGTCTCAGGTACGAAACCACAATTGGTAGGCTACCTGAGTACCAGAAACAATTGGTACCTGAACCGCAATTGGTACCTGAAACCGCAATTGGTGGTATTTTTATCTCTCACCACCTAACTGTCGTCATTGCGGTCTCAGATACGAAACCGCAAAAACGGATAGTTAGGTGAGACCTGTAGTTGTCCCACTTTATTTAAATGGCTCCGGATATGGCCATGTCCGGTAATCATGGCAACTATCTGTCTCAAGGACTTCTTGTCATACTGAACCAACACCTTTGTCAGAGCAGGATCTGGTCTCGAGAGAAGACGCTTACCCAGGAAAATGCCTCCATCGTTCGATGTGCTCTTCCTTGGCCCATTTTCTACCGCTCGTCTTCCCATTGAATGACTGATCCCGCAAGCGGATTATGGTCCCACAAGACAGGCAGCGGCCCCTTTCTTTGCCAACAGATCCGCCCTCAATCTTGCAATGCTCAGGTATCCACTCCCAAATGCACCATATTGGTAGTGGACAGGACGCATTGAGAACGGATAGAATTCGTCAAGTTGTACTTCAAGGTAAGCTAGTGATATGAAAAACATTCAAGGTTCTTACTTCTTCATTATATTCAACGGGATCATAAAGGTTTTATCTAATGGGTGTATATTATGTGAGGAATGAGGCGGTTAGCAGATTATAGTGTCGTGTTGTAACTTATTAAATTTATAATATCTATCTTGTGCTTGTGGGTTGCATGTCCATCAAGAACAACCAGGACAGATGATTCCGCTGAGGGTTCCGTCGTAGTAATGAAATGTACAAACTATTTCGTAAAAATGTTAGTCCGGACCAAACTAAATAGGTGGCATGAGGAAATTTTCCATTTTTTAAATTTTATTATTATTATTATTATTAGTAGTAGTAGTAGTAGTATTTACACACCCTAGACTCTGCGCACTTTCATTTTTATCTTGATTTAACAATAGGAAGTATGGAACATTACCTCCTGAAAACTATTCAAACGTCATATATTCGAAACTTTAAGCGCCTATTAGGCTACGCCTAAACCGGTAGGTTAAAAACAATAACCAAGTATAAAAAAGTTTAAAAGTTTTGTACAAATCCGAAAACACCATAAAAAAAATAGGAGTCCAAAAATTTTAAAAGCTGGCAGTCAAATTGGATATTGTTTTCAAAATTTGCAAAACAGATTTCTGAGCTATATGACTACCGCCTCCGTTGTAAACTATTGATCTGACAAAGAATGAAAAATCAGTTTTGCAAACTTAAAAAAATGGCCGCCATTAACCAAAATTGCGGCCAACTTTAAAATTATCTTTTAGAACTACCTATATTTTATGATGTTTTCTCATCTGGTAATTGATTGTAGCCTCAGCAGCTTGCCAAGGGTAACTAGCTGAATCTACATCTTTTTTTCCATTTCTTGAGTTATAAACATCTATTTTCCCTTTCGTGACCAAATCTTGTTTTCTTCCGACCTAACGCGAGAATATTCAATCTCAGCACCTACTTGAGCAAGGTCCATTTTTACCTAACCCAGACTGTTCTTAACAGGAAACAGCTGACTAGGTAGCTAGCTAGGTTGAGCACACTACACGAGTCAAACCCCAAAAGAGTTCAGACCGTCGTGTTGTGAGGTGCTTCTTGTTTCAGTTTTTGGTTTCAATTTCCAATTTCAATATTAACCATGACTGGCTAAATAATTGGCGTCAAGCGTTTAGGTTTTTTCCGTAGACTCAATCTCAAATTAAACGCGTTAATTTATTATTTTAAAAAAGTCGAGTTTGATAATGTGTTTCGTCCAAGGTCAGGTCTGCTCATAATTGGTTTTGGTATTGTGTGAGTGTTTAATTAGTAATTAGCTTTAATTTGTTGATGTATTATAAATTAAAATAATCTGTTCAAAGCTGGGTACCCAATTGTGCATGGGCAGACCTAGGATAACGATTTTGGCCTCGTAATGGGCATGGGACAGTATCGTTTCCAAAAGTAGACTGTAACCCAGACCTTACTATCTCTAATGGTTGGTTAGTAATCATTAAAAAGGCCAAGAGAACTTATTTTACCTTCCTTTTTTTCTTTTTATTAGGCGAGGATGGCGTAGAGATTATTCCCCAATAAACAACAAGGAAAATAAAGTTTCTTACCTTTGTTTCCGTCAAGTGACCTCTTTTTTGTAATCGTGACGCGTTTCGGGACTTTTACCCCATCTTCAGACACAGGTATATTAATTTAAATTACTCGACCGAGGTCGTCAAACACTAAAATTATTCATAAAAACACACATATCACATTAAAAGTCCTACTTGGTGTACACCTTCCGGCTACCGGACGTCAACTGACCATCTGTTATCTCGCGCACCTGTTCTTACCGCGGGCTTCTTGAACTCTTATCGCCGTGTCGTACAAGGTGTTTGAGTGGAAATTTAGTTGGTCGTTCAATAGTCGATGTTCAAAAAAAAGTTCACTAGACGGAAACAAAGGTAAGGAATTTTATTTAAAAACAATAGTTACCTGGATACTGAAAATGAATTCAACAAGGAAAAACTAATAAAGCAGTGAAATTTAATCGCACATATAATTTTCACAGATTGTTTAAACATTATTTTACAAAAAGTAAAGAATACATTCTAAGAATAACAACCACAGATCGTAAGATCCCTTGTGCATTAGTATGCAGCACCGTATAAACGTTATCGGCAATTTTATTGAAACAGCTGTTTGCAACTTACGAAATTGGTTGCTAACGAAACTTAACAGTTTATCAATGGAACTTCAATCTGTTTCCAAACGATCGCATGTGTTTCCTATGAGATAACTGATCAAACAGAATTCCAGGCTGCGTAAAAGGATCAGATCCGTTTGATAAACAAAAACATCTCGGTCATCAACGCCTTTTGAAGAAAAAGAAAAAGAGTTAAAAACCTCTATCTATTGAATAGTGTCAGGGTCGGAAAGGAACAAGAGTTGGTCACAATATAATTGATGAAAAAGAGGGATCTAACTGGTGACAATATGGAATCAGATGGAGATACAGCTAGGTCCTTAGGGATTGCTTCTTCCATACTCAAGGGTTCAACTGTTTAAAATATTACCACTTTCTCCTTGAACTGTTAAGATAAACTGATGTAATACGATGGAATTTGTTTATACATTCAAACTATTATTTGTATAAAAAAAAAAAAAAAAATTTAATTTATTGTCATGATATAGAGTGACAAATAGATTAGGACTCCTAAATAACCCAAACGCGTTACGTTTTAGTAACATAAGTTTCAGACTTTTAAATAAATTATCTGATAACTGGATGACGGGGTCAAATCAAAATTAACATAAAATCGTCTATCGATTGCCTTTAAGAAAATAGATGTTTACATTTTAAAATATTCAAGTTGACCTTGAAATGATCTCTTAAGTTGACCCTTAATTATCTTTAGGTACCTCGGCTTAAATCCTGATTTTTTTTTGAAAACTCTTATCACATGGGTTCTCCTAGGAACTCTTACGATCGCGAAGTAAACAAAAAATTACCTCTAGGGGTCACATTGCCCCCATAAAAATACTTGTTCTAAAGTGAAATTTTTCACTGTATCGATTTTCAATGTTAAAAAACATTTTCATTTGAAAATTTTAAGATGACCTCGAATTTTTATTTGCTTAAAGGAAGAAAGTATTTTCCTTTGTACAAATTGTATTCGTCGTACAAAAAACTGTAATATTTATGATTTTGCACTGCAATTTAACTTCAAACACATATATATTTTTATCAGAATTGTAGGTCACGCCATGTTCAAGTTGAATTGGGGGGGGGGGGGTATGATATTTGACAGTTTAAATTTGATCTAGCGGTAACATAATAATTTTTTCGCCAAATAAACATACGTATTCGTAATCAGAATAACTTCGTTTTACTTAATACCCCCAGGAGCGTGAATTTATAAGACTCCTTGATATTTACCCATAGATCCTAAATATAGAGTTCCTAATCCTAATCTAATAGCACCAGGATCAGAAACAAAAGAGATCTGATAGAAAAAGTGAAAGAGAGTGGATCTAATCCAAGTCTACATGGATAAATCTAGGATCACTTGGAATTGCCACGCCATTACTCACTACAGGCGAATCCTGAGGGATTTCATGTTAACTGATATTCATTTCATCCCCAGGAATAGTACATAGCAACAGTTTTGTTTAGATCAACAAAATATTCTCTGAAAACTACCGATTTTGTTTATTCATATTTAAAATTCCAAACTACGTTTTGATTCCGTAACTTTTGTCCGGTTAAACTGCGTTTCTTTTAAATTTGCATTTCCACTATTAGTAAATTATCGCATGCAATAATACTCTTCGCCTAAGGGTAACCTAAATTACAAGAATGTGTTATTTAAGTGTGTTTCGGTAAAGCAATCGATCAGGCTGTCGTGCCCCCCTCCTCCCGCAATAAAAAGTCGACCTCCTGCTGCTCTCGACACCTCATATGTTTCTGGCTCACTTAAACCGTACAATTTCTAATAAATACTGTCTTACAGTTATTAGTACTAGTTATTAATACTAGCTACCTGTTATTAACACTCGTTAGAAATACTAGTTTCTTGTAAACTGAGGAAATTTATAATTATTTTGGTTTCGGTTACACTGAGCGATTGATGTATAAGCAGTGTGTATGACTGTTTTACTTAGAAATTATTGATATATAAAATAATAATAATAACATGTCAGTTATTTTTCCAATATGGCGGTTAGATTTAAAATTTCTGAAATAGTTTAGAAGCTACAGGGACTCAAATTAGTTAAAGAAAACGTTAGGCGTTTACAGAGATACATTTTCTGTGCTTAATACATTTGTACCGAGATTAAAATTGAAACATAGATAAAGTATAATGTAATAAAAACTACTAGAAATTTGAATATCAACTAATAGAAAGTTCTAGTTAATTAAATTTAAATATTACGTTAAAAATTAACTCTTGTGTGTTCTAGTGAATTACCCAGAATTATCGATATCTCTGCTACCTTTATGAAGTACAAAAATAGTAAATATATCATCTTGCTTACCATTAAAGGAACTTATGAGTTTAAAGTTTAAAACTTAACTAGTTCCTAGGAACTAGGAGGGCAGGCGTACCTAGAGCCTCTCGGCACATCACCATACTCCACTCAGATAGGTGCAGGGAGCAATCTACCACCAGCACACCACGAAACCATTCTTCAGCGCATGATCCCTGGACAGGCTACTGGACAGGCATCCTGTTATGGTACTCATGTCAGCAAGGTTCCCCAAGCAACGTTTGATGAGTCACTATTAAAAGAACTCGTAAAGTTTGTGTAAAACTATAAATTGCAAGTATAAAACGTTAATTAATTGTTCACTAAATATCGCCACTTAGACCTGTCAATGAGCAACAAAGTCTATTCCGTTGATTTTCATTTTTTTTGTAGTTTTTATTATACTTTATCTACGTTCAGATTTTAATCTCATTTCAACTGTTTTCACTACAAAAAATGTACCTCTAAAAACGCTAAAATTTTGTTTTCACTACTGTACCTCCTAAACAGTTGGATGTGTAAAAAAATACACAGGAATAAAAAAAAAAAATCTTAAAGTTATGTGTAAAATCTAAAACCATCATAAAAATAGGTGTTTTTGTAAAACATTTTTAAAGATGGCAGCCATACTGAAAAAATGGTTGATGGTATCAAATTTTATACAGAGGAGTTGCCATTTGACTTTTTTATTATGTCAGATTTAACATATATGAGTGTACTTGAAGAGTGTACCTTTGGTTAGGTATAGAATTTTCCTAGCTAGATCGCTTGTCTTTTCTATAGTTATTTGGGCCAAAGCTACTAACTAGTCTTGCATCCTAATACATTTCAGAACTATGTGTTCGCAGATTCCAAGTGTTGGTTGCATGATCTGTATTTAAAGATACCTTGGATTAACCTCATGGTGTTTAGATGTTTCTTAAAAGCGCCGTGTCCTGTCACTAAACTTAAGATTTTCCTTTGGTTTCATTTTCATTGTGCAGCGATGAACCTAGAGAGTTTTTGATCTGGTTGAAGCAGTGACCGAGAAATGAAATTTTTAATTTAATTTCGATGATGGATGTGTGGACAGGTTTATACAATCATAATTGTACAATGATATGATCAGCAGGTTGACAGCTTTTTAGCAACTAAAAAGTATTGAGCAGCTCCATTGAACAAACCGTTTGCAAAGAAATACTCTTCCTTTAAAACACTCTTGTTCAATCTTGTTCTTTACCGACTCTGAAGGTATTAGTCGAAGGCTACATTGTGTGTGATTTTCTTCATTTTTTTTACTGAGCGATAATAGCCGAGAGGGTTTTTGGCTATAAACAAACAAAAAAAAGAAAAAACATATAAATTGGGTGTCCGTCTAAAAAGTACTCTTCCTAACACTCCAATATGAGTTTTCAGTAACTAAAAAACTCTTTTACAAATTTATAAACACTCAACTGCGAGTTCGCAATAACTAAAAGCTACTCTTGCTAACACACCAATGCGAGTTTGCAATAACTAAAAATTACTGTTAATAAGACTCTAATGTGAGTTCGCAATAACTAAAAGCTACTCTTGCTAACACACCAATGTTTGCAATAACTAAAAGGTACTCTGGTAACACACCAATGCGAGTTTGCAATAACTAAAAATTACTGTTTAATAAGACTCTAATGTGAGTTCGCAATAACTAAGAAGTACTCTTGCTGACACTCCAATGTTTGCAATAACTAAAAGGTACTCTGGTAACACACCAATGCGAGTTTGCAATAACTAAAAATTACTGTCAATAAGACTCTAATGTGAGTTCGCAATAACTAAGAAGTACTCTTGCTGACACTCCAATGTTTGCAATTACTAAAAGGTACTCTGGTAACACACCAATGCGAGTTTGCAATAACTAAAAATTACTGTTAATAAGATTGTAATGTGAGTTCGCAATAACTAAGAAGTAATCTTGCTGACACTCCAATGTTTGTAATAACTAAAAGGTACTCTGGTAACACACCAATGCGAGTTTGCAATAACTAAAAATTACTGTTAATAAGATTGTAATGCGAGTTCACAATAACTAAGAAGTAATCTTGCTGACACTCCAATGTTTGTAATAACTAAAAGGTACTCTTACTTACACATCAATGCGAGTTTGCAATAACTAAAAATTACTGTTAATAAGATTGTAATGTGAGTTCGCAATAACTACGAAGAAATCTTGCTGACACTCCAATGTTTGCATCTACTATAAAGTACACTTGCTATCACTCAAATACGAGTTCGCAATAACTAAAAATTACTGTTAGTAAGACTCTAATGTGAGTTAGTAATAACTAAGAAGTAATCTTGCTGACACTCCAATGTTTGCAATAACTAAAAGGTACTCTGGTAACACACCAATGCGAGTTTGCAATAACCAAAAAATACTGTTAATAAGACTCTAATGTGAGTTCGCAATAACTAAAAGCTACTCTTGCTAACACACCAATGCGAGTTTGCAATAACTAAAAATTACTGTCAATAAGACTCTAATGTGAGTTCGCAATAACTAGAAGTACTCTTGCTGACACTCCAATGTTTGCAATTACTAAAAAGTACTCTTGCCATCACTCAAACGCGAGTTCGCAATAACTTTAAAGTAATGTAAAGTGAGTTCGCAATAACTAAGAAGTACTCTTGCTGACACTCCAATGTTTGCAATAACTAAAAGGTACTCTGGTAACAAACCAATGCGAGTTTGCAATAACTAAAAATTACTGTAATAAGACTGTAATGTGAGTTCGCAATAACTAAGATGTAATCTTGCTGACACTCCAATGTTTGCAATAACTAAAAGGTACTCTGGTAACACACCAATGCGAGTTTGCAATAACTAAAAATTACTGTAATAAGACTGTAATGTGAGTTCGCAATAACTAAGAAGTAATCTTGCTGACACTCCAATGTTTGTAATAACTAAAAGGTACTCTTACACATCAATGCGAGTTTGCAATAACTAAAAATTACTGTTAATAAGATTGTAATGTGAGTTCGCAATAACTACGAAGAAATCTTGCTGACACTCCAATGTTTGCATCTACTATAAAGTACACTTGCTATCACTCAAATACGAGTTCGCAATAACTAAAAATTACTGTTAGTAAGACTCTAATGTGAGTTAGTAATAACTAAGAAGTAATCTTGCTGACACTCCAATGTTTGCAATAACTAAAAGGTACTCTGGTAACACACCAATGCGAGTTTGCAATAACTAAAAATTACTGTTAATAAGACTCTAATGTGAGTTCGCAATAACTAAGAAGTACTCTTGCTGACACTCCAATGTTTGCAATTACTAAAAGGTACTCTGGTAACACACCAATGCGACTTTGCAATAACTTTAAAGTACTCTTGGTAACCCTCCAATACGAGTTTGCCGTAACTAAAAAGCTCTTCTACAAACACTCAACTGCGAGTTCGCAATAACTAAAAGCTACTCTTGCTAACTACAATGCGAGTTTGCAATAACTAAAAATTACTGTTAACAAGACTCTAATGTGAGTTCGCAATAACTAAGAAGTAATCTTGATGACACTCCAATGTTTGCAATAACTAAAAAGTTTTCTTGCTATCACTCAAATGGGAGTTCGCAATTATTAAAAATATTTCCAAATCACCTTTCAAGTAATAACTTTTTGCTAATGTAGGGTTTATTGCAAAAGTTTTAAGTAGCAATTCAGAATTTCATTACTGAATGTTTCCCCCTCCTTTTCTACTCAACTATCAAGTTGTCTGTGATCGTGCTTTAATTTTAATCCGAAGAAGCAAATAACTACATCTAAATTCTAATTTTAGGGTTATTTGATAGTGATAGATTGTTCATATTATTAATATGATTTAACACACATTTGCAATCATTTGTGCATAAAACACTAATAACGACGTTTCGAGAGTATACATCAACTGCCATTATCAAGTGATAAACCTAGAGTTTTTTTCCATTTTTTGTGTTACGTTTTTTCATACAAAATGTTGGCTTCGTATCTGAATTGCTCGTTTATTCCGGTAACAGGCTTGGAAAAAGCAATTGAATTCCAGTCTCGCTCTAGATTCATTTTGCTTCAATTCACTTGATAGTGTGAGTTGATTTATAATCTCGAAACGTCATAGTTTTTTTTATATACACAATGATGGAAATTGTTTGATTTAAATATATTAACCATTATCAAAATATCTTTAAAACTAGAATTTAGTCGTAATTATTTGCCTCTCAGATCAATATGCGTGTTAGAAAAATGCAGGAAAAATTTCTAAAATGCTACTTAAAATTTTTGCAATAAACCTACACTTAGGGGAAATGTTTTGTGATTGTATTTGAAAATAATTTTAATTATTTCAACTTATTTAAGATCGGTTGAAAAAATTTGAAAATAACAATTATTTTGTAAAAAATACAAAATGGTTGATATCTGGTAAACGAAGCGTTTTTGGAAACAAATTTATTCGTGATTTTCTCTTTATTTTGACCCATGTAACCTTTTCCCAAAGTTTGGCACTTTACTTATGGGACACCCTGTATAATAATAATAGTATGAAATATAATTTGTACTTTATTATTTACATTGTGATAAGCTGTGTGTGAATAAATATGTATTAAAACGGTAATATTGTCATTTACGCAATTTTTTGTAAATTTATCATTTGCTCATCAAAGCAACAATAATACAGAGAATAATGTTGAACACAGCAAAATATTCCCTACTTATATTGAAAATGTAACAAATATATATATAAATATATATATATATATATATATATATATTTTAATTTCAAAACCCTACATTCATCATACAGTCATTCATTTTGTAGCAAACATTGTTGATTTTGGGGTATAATTCAGTAAATTATACATTGTTAGGTCTCATTTTTCTTGTAATTATGTAAAAAATATATTTCACATCAAATAAAATAAATCAGAGTTTTATAAAGTAAAGCCCAGTAGGTGACTCATACGGGTCGCTGGCGGGTAGGTCACCAGACGCCCTAATCCTCTGCGCTTGTGTGATTGAAGCGACCCTTCTTTCAACTGCGCTCCCAGTTTGATAATAGTATATGTTTACTGGGTAAGACTTCTTGATCTACCTATATAATTTAACAATTCCTACAAAGCCCAAGATACCAACATGTCTCTCTTGACCAATTTTTGTTCTTTTCCGACCCTCTGACGCTGTTAGAGTATTTGTGATATATGGAGGGGGGTTTTTATCCTATTCTGTTTTCTTCATTTTTATAAGACGATAATAACTGAGACGTTTAACAACAAAGAAAAAAACAGAGAGAAGATGACAAACGTAGAAGTTTAAATGAAACTAACGAACGCCTTTTTGATCAAAGCCACTGCCCTCAAATCGCCCTCGTAGATATTCAGTTTAACCAGACTTTCAAAATCGAAAAAGATTTTCATGTTGTTACCACAATTTTTTCACAGACACTAAACTTTCTACACTAACATAGCGAGGAAGTTAAAACAGAAATAGCGAAACAATGCAACTTTAAAAAGTACGAAACTGTAATAAAATTGTTTGTAATTACAAAGGGAATAAAATGCTGACCTAAATACCCTCGTTCAGGGTAGGTGGTGATATTAAACCTCTCCCACATGCTGTTTAATATTTGAGAGGAAATACTGTTCATAGATTGAAATCAGTAGAGTGCTTATCATTAGGTCTGCTTAAACTTATTAGTTAACATAACATAGATTTTCATTAAATAATGAAGAGTTGAGGTGATATTAGGTTATATACATGGTGTGAAAAGTTCCGGGACGGTTACATAGGTTTTAAACTAGAAAAAGTAGAAATTTTAAACTTTAGAAATTGTTTTAGACATTTAAGATAAATTCATCTCATCCTAAAATGCAGTTTGTGGGAAGGGCATCAAATATTTTCAAATGTAAAGCCCCGTTACACAATGGATGATATTTTTCATTGCTGTATCTTGACCCTCACCACTCACAGCAGGGTAAACGCTTGAGTTGACTTTCCATTTTCACTGTTGCTCAAAATTTTCAGTCTGAGCAAGCTTGTATTTAAGGTAGGCTAGATACTTCGTCCTTCAATCTTCCTCACAACAGATACGCTAAATTTTACAATAACATTTTTGATCGCGAGGGGGAGTAACTGAGGTGAAGTTTCGAACCCCCTCCCCCCACCAATTCCGGAAACGAGCACCAATTCTGAACTTTTTTAAAGCTCTATGTAGCGCCTTCCTAAACAGGTATTTGCTTTTTAAGTAACTATAATGTACTGCAAATCGCCTATCCAGCGCCCGTTGAAGATGATTGTAAATAATGTTTCGCTTCTTGAGACATCGCGCATGACCAAGGAGGGCTTAGAAACTCATCAAGATCAGATGTGTCTGTCGCAAACTAAATTGTTAGTCTGCAATTGTGCTTATTGTTTTATAATGACTGGCTAATTCTAATTTGGAGGTATCCGTTGACGCCAACCAAACTATATTATTATCCAGACATACGAATTTAACGATAAAATAATAAATATATATTGTCATACCTAAGATTGCAAGTTTTTGGTGTCAGTTTAGCCCTGTATGTGTAATTGTGTTGGTGAGATATTGTTATTAGTTCATTAGAAGCTGGCTGAACCAATAGGTTTAAATTGAAACATTAACTGAGAATTGATTCGGTAATCGATCTAACCTCTGGTGTTACAACCTATTAGTATAGATGTACTAGCACGCTTTCAGCCTTAATTAATTAATACAGCCCCTAACTAGTACTAACTATAAAACCTTACAACAGACCCCCACAAATTATCATCTGTCGGCTCAAATCGGAATCTACTGTAAGGAAATAATGAGATAAAGTTACAACAGTCATAATATTTTTTTACCTGTCATTTTGCACACGGGTTAGGTGTATTAATTTACACATTTGACTCTAAATTGAAAAATATTGATAGATTTCTAGAAATTACATCTCTTATAACATTCCCATTGTTGATTTCCTCCTTCCTAATGATCCGTTTTTGTTGTTGTTCTTTCTAGAGATGGCGACATATACAATTGCTTTCTTAGTTGCTACACTTGGCAAAATTTGATCAACATCGGTTGAGCCGATTTTGATAAAATCGTAATTTTGTGTTTTATAGCAGCTACCCCTAAATTTTGAATTTTCAAGAAAATTACAAAAATATTCTCACAAATTTGATTAAAATCGGTTGACACATTTAGGCAGTACTGCACATATTAGCATAACAGTACTGTAATGATGTTTGTGTGTTGTATAAGCTAGTAAATTCTTCTTATGAATACAATATTGAAGAAATATCGCACAAAATTTCCTTCATTTACACAAACACACACAAAATAAACATAGAAATTTGCTGGATTGTTCACATTTAAACGTCGCTGATATTTTTTAATAGTTCTGAAAGAATTACTCTGAAATAATATGAAGCAATCAACATCTAAATAATTATCAGAGTAGTGACGTAATAGAATTTAGTTTATTGGTAATTATTTGAACAATTGATTACACAGGTCTGAAATATATATATATATATATATATATATATATATATATATATATATATAAAATAATAATCAGCTGCATAAGATATAATTTTGGTGAATTATATGTTTTAAATTTCGTAGTAAAAATTACTTCCATAACAACCAAACAACCACGTATTGTTACCACTTCCATAACAACAACCACGTATAGATTCCAAAATAAAAACACTTATTTTACAATGAATAAACATATTATATTTTTTAACAACTAATAAAACATTGTTTCTAAGATGTATAGACAAATTTAGGTGTACTGTTTTTTCTTGTGAAATTTTTTCTTTTTCTTTTTGATGCTTCTTCAAAATCGTTTCTGATTTCCTTCTATGGTTTCTCAATTGAGCATCGAAGAGTAGGTCGCAGTTACTCGATTTCAATTTAGTAGTCATTAAACTGAGGACATCTTTATAGCACAATCAAAGCAAGTTTAGGGCCATATTTAAATATACAGGGGTACAGGTAGCTGTTATTTTGTTTTGTACATATAAATATTTCTAATTTAAACATTGTTGTAAATTGATTTGAAGCGTTCATTGTAAATGGTATAACTTCGGCTGGCATCCTTAGTGCTCGTTTATACGAATTAATGTTAGTTTCCTCATTGTTAAATCCACGCATAATTCTCATGTAGTTGCGGTGATAAACAAGCCTTCAGTTTAAGTTTCTGTTCTCTCTAGAGGTAATGTTACTATTAAAAATACAATGAGACACAGTTCAATAAAGCATTGTTACTGTTAAAAGTACAATTAGAAACAGTTTAATATAGAAAAAAACTTGATGGGAAAAACATTGTAAAATCTATTAACAAACTTTAAAAACCCCTCGTTTTAAACATTGTATAGTCCAATTAAAACGAACTGATAAATACTACTTTTTGTCAAAAATAAATGCTTTAAAATATTTATTGTTTTGGTTCAAATGGCTCACGCTATTTTTAATCTAGCTTCCCAATAAAGACAAGTTAAGTCAATTCTCATGTTTTTCTCTATACATTTTCCCGCAGACCTTGTTCATCTTACTTCCTGAATGTTTACAAAGAGTACACATCCCAGAAGGAAGGATGTACATCCTGCTGAAATCGTCTGCCAGACAGTCGTGTCCTGTGGCCATGAGAAAATTAGTGACTTATAATCTTCTTGGAAACGCCTTGTTTTTTGTTCTCAGGGTAAAGGAGGCTATATATATATATTGTATATTATATTATACAAAAATATATTATATTTTGTATTGTAAATAATTATTTATTATTAAGAATTTGATAAAGTTTGTACTTTTTGCTTTTTTACAATGTACAATGAGGGGTCAAATAAAATAATAAATAAAAATAAATTTAAAGAGCCTATTAATTATAATTATATATATAGAAACTAAATAAAATAATAAATTAACAAATTATTATTAAATAATAAATAATAATAAATAAACAAAGTATATATATACAGTATATAATTATTAATTATATATAATATAATATAATAATAAATAATTATATACTGTATATATATACTTTGTTTATTTATTATTATTTATTATTTAATAATAATTTGTTAATTTATTATTTTATTTAGTTTCTATATATATAATTATAATTAATATATATAATTTATGTTTATTTATTATTTTATTTGACCCCTCATTGTACATTGTAAAAAAAAAAAAAAAAGTACAAATTTTATCAAATTCTTATAATAAATAATTATTTACAATACAAAATATAATACAAATAATTTATACAGAAATAAAGCACCTATTGTTATTAAGTTTCCTGAAATGGGTCAATCATCCTGAGGTCAAAGCCTGTTTGGGATGAATTACTCAAAATACTTCACAACTAATCAGCTCCAAACGGAGAGGGACAAAGTTCAACTTTACACTTACACTCAAATAAACATTTAGAAAAACCCCCAAAGGCTTCCATGACAAACCAAAATCAGTCATAACAACATTTTACAATAGTTCATAGATTCATAGTACAAGAAAATAAATATAACTTGATGACAATGCCAAAAACGGAAAGCAACACTACAAACTATCTAAGTAACAAAAAAAAAAAAAAATAAACACTGCAGTAATACAATTACTTACAAAACACCTTCCCTGGAAGATATGTCCAGCACCCCTAATACATAGATTAGTATATGTTTCCATATACCCTGTTTTTCAAGTTTTCCTCATTTTTGCGTTCAAAGGAGATCTCGTAATGGTTATTTATTTCATTAATTCTTCCGTCGATTGTTTTAAGCCTCGAGGGTTTATGTTTTATGGAGGTACCTTTCTTTGCCAATTCGTTTACTGCTTCATTCCTCGGTGTAGTTTAGAACGAATGTTTTCCCATAAGAACAAATTTTTAATATAAAATAAATTGTGCAAAAATATTGCACAAATTATCCCACTCACTCTGTAATGAAACAAACATAAAAGAACAAAACCAAATCGTTAACAAAAATATCAGTTTTATAGTTACTAATAAAAAGTGAAAATGAACCATGGACTTTGTTTATGAACAAGAATTTTCCCCCTTTTGACGACGGCGGTCAACGCGCTTTTTTCTTTTTTGTCCTGAAACAAAATATATTCCTTATTTTTTATTCCTGAAACATAATATATTTTTATGTGCTATTTCACACAAGGGTTTGAGTCAACAAACTTCCATTTCAGTATATTTTGAACGAAAGCGGTAGAGGCAATTATGAAAAATGAAACTGATATTTTGGTTTTATACCGATAACTCATGAATCAAAATTTGTGGGGAGATGCCCAATAATACGTTTTATTTGGGTCCTAAGAGGCTAGATTTGAACAAAATTTGATCAAAATAATAATCATTTATTTTGAGAAAATAGTTGTTTTTTTGTTATCAGAGCTACCCATAAATTATGACTTAATAAGAAAATGTTTAAAAAATTCTAGAGTTGCTATACCAGGACATCAAATTTGATTCAAATATCTCCACGCGTTTAGGCTTTAGAACACTGAAATATATGAAACAAATAAACAGACAACATTCCAAAAATCACTTTTTTGGATCAAGAAGACCACATACAGTAATATTAATATCTAACATAACCTACCTAACCTAATCAAACCTAACCTATCCTAACATAATATAACCTAGCCTAACCTAAACCTTTCTTAATAATATTCGTAAAATCATCATCATTTTTTGACCCTACTCATAAATTTTTGAAATATGTAACTATGACTTTTCCGTTTCGTATAATTACAGTTGTTCCAAAATTGTGTTACCCTCTCAGTAATTTTGTACCCCTTTCCGTAATAGGAAAATTAAACGTTGAGATGATTCCCTTAGGACCCCTCCAGGGAGGTTGAAGTTGCAGTTTTGACCTAATTTATCCAAAGACATTTCCATAGTTTCATTTTCTCTTTCAATCTTTTCAAACACTATAGAAGGGGCTCCCTACATTTGGAACACCCTGTGTAATTAATTTAGCGATTTTTATAAAATTTTCTTTCATATCTCCTTCACGAACAGAAAGTCAAATTTAATGTCACTTACACGTTACGTCAAAACGATCATCTTTTTGAGAAAAAAATAAATAAAAAAGCGTAAAATATATCTCCACCTACAACGAACCGACTTTTTAAAAGTTTTCTATATAAATTATTTCAAACGCGTTACTTGGGTGTAGGCGGTGAAGGAGTGAAGATGTGGGATGACAAACTTTATAGGTTATGAAGGTCAACTGAAGGAGGAGGTATCATTAAAATCATATATTGAAGGTGGCACATTACAAACAGGCATTCTCTTTAACCAACAATGGAACTGATTTTCATGCAGTTTTTTTCTCTCTTTCTAGGTGGACTAGTTGATCAACAGGAAGCTCAATTTTTCAAATAAAATATAAAAAACTTTCAGAATAAATTCAATGAAATATTCCCTAGTTTTTTCTGTAAGGAATACATTGGGGTAAAATACTGATAATCAGTTTTTGCTTTTTCTACATGTGCATATGTTTAGGGGAAATTATTTGATGGGTCAAAAAATCTATGTTGATTTTTAGAGAGCTTATAATGTTACTAACGTGTCTGTCCGTTTGTCTGCCTTTAAAACACAACCCGTCTACACAAACAAGACGATAAATCCTACATAATTCTAACTTTGTATTTATATTGTACCACGTATAGAAAATATATAATGGTAACGAAAAATATGACCTTGGGGTAGTTGGGGGAAAATGTATTTTTGAAAATATTATGTGTGGAATATCAATAAAACTACAAGTTATTCTGATTACGGATATGTATATTTATTTGATAAAGAAACTAATATTTTGGAGATAGACTACTTTAAAACTTTGATTTTATAAAAATAACTGTCCCTATATAGCCTACCTTCGGACATTGTCGTGTGGTTTTAGCTTGACCCATTATGCTGATATATCAGTTTTGAAATACCCTGAGTCCAAAAATTGGTTATTGAAGTGAGCTTTGTCGTACGTATATTGCTCTACAACCCAAACACCGATTTTAATCATATTTTATAAGTAGTAATATTTTGCCCATATCTCAGGATTTTTTATTATTTTTTTTTTCTTAACTCAAAATTTCCAGGTAGTCATAAGAAAAGGCATGAAATTTCGTTTTTCATAAAATAGGAGATTTTGCTCAAGGTTAACCTCTAACGATCTGAATTAGATGTTTTGGTCGATATCTCTCCAAAAATACTGGTTTACGAATAATCGGTAAAAATTAAAACAAAATAAAATCGACAACGAACGCTTAATTTCTCAAAATCGGTTCTACTGTTTTCGTTCACGTTTTACTCAAACGCGAAGATTATTAACCTAAAATCGCGTGAAGAAAAACCTCAAATAAAAAATATACAGGGTGTTACAAAAAGGTTGGGATGAATATGCATTTTCATGTTCTATGTGTGATTCTAAGCTGAAAATGAAGAATACATTTTTGTTTTTTTACAAAAACTCACTGTAACTCTGGAATTAGATAAGGTATCGAGTTCAAATTTGGAATAAACGTTTTGTATGTTACGATTTTCAAGTGTACTAAATACAAAGATTTTTTTTTATAATTTTCAAAATGGCGGTCGTTACAAATTTTTAACGTGGAATATCTTGAAAACCGTTAACTTTACAAAAAATGTACAAGAAACAAAATATGTTTTGTCGATAACTCGGTTATCCTTTGACCTAATGAAACTACAAAAAAGCATTGTTTCTGTTGTTAAAAAATAAAAATATTTTGTCTCTTGTACATTTTTTTGTAAAGTTAACGGTTTTCAAGATATTCCACGTAAAAGTTTGTAACGGCCGCCATTTTGAAAATTATAAAAATTAATTCTTTGTGCTTTGTACACATGTTAATGGTAACATGTAAAATGCTTATTACAAATTTGAACTCGATTTCTTATCTATTTCCAGAGTTACAGTGAGTTTTTGTAAAAACACAAAATGGTGTCTAACTGCTAAACAAAGTGGAAATTGAAAAAAATGTATTCTTTATTTTCAGCTTAGAATCACACATAGAATATGAAAATGCATAGCCAGCCCAACCTTTTTGTAACACCCTGTAGTTCAGGAAAAACCTATATATTGACAGAAACACAATGAACTTTACGGCCATATTACTTAAATACAAAGTTTAGGCCATTATTTTAATATACATTTTTTAAAAAAATGTTTAATGGTATAAAGTACAATTTCACTTTTATCACCTACGTAACTTATTTCTTGTGACTATTAGTTTTTACTTCATTTAAGGGATAGGTGTGTAAGAAAGATTGTGCAATGTTTCCGCACAGTTTCAATTAACTTTTATATATAAATTCTATCACGTGACTTGCGTAGGGCGAGGAAGGAGTGAAGTAGGAAGATAACTTTATAGGTTTTGAAGGTCAGCTCAAGGAGGAGGCGTCGTATATTGAAAGCGGTTCCATTACATGCAGGCATATACCCTACGCTGAAACAATTTTAACTGAATACTTCCTTGGCTGTCGTTATTATGTTGTAAGCTTTATTTTAAAATCCGTAAAAGTCAAACTCTTCTAGTTAATTTGTATACTCATCTAGTAGCTTCCTCCTTTAAAAAAATTATAATTTTTAGGTTTAATTTTTCATTGTAAACAAATAAATGTGGTTCCCAAAACCTGGAAAAGTAAGTTTTTGTATTTTTTTCTGTCGTTTGAAAGTCGAGTGCACATATTTATATATATATAACGTGTATAAGTGAGTGAGTGTGTGTGGGGGGGTGTGTATGTGTGAAATTCTGTTCTTTATCCAATTTTTTACTTAGTTTTATTGTTAAGGCATCCTTTGAATTTGTATATATCTTGAATGGTAATGGCGCTGTGGCTGATCTCTTTCTTTCTTTTTCCTCTAATATCTAGATTTAAATATTATGATGGTAAATCCTACTCAGTTACATGTGCCTAAGGATTACCTATTCTTCACATAATTTAAATTTGAATGTAAGGAAAATTTATGTTTTAGATAAATCAAGTTTAAGTGTAATATCAAGAATGTGTTATTTTTACTTGTATTGTACTTTTATTTTTATTGTTATTGCATTCAAAATTATTATTTATTGTAATTTGATTGTGAAGAAATAAATATTATTATTATTTTAATCAATTATAGTCATATCATGGGTTTATTCATATTTATTTATCTAATAAATCAAAATTTGAACGCTATATAATTAACTCAAAATTCTGCTTGTCTTAAAATCTAACAATTATGATTCAACTCTGTGCCATCTAAGAATAAGAACAAAACGTATTGGTTGTTATCACTTCAAAAATTTAATTTCGATAGTTAACGGTAAAAAAAAAAAATTGATATAAAAGGTCATTTTCCTTATAATCGACTCCTAGCAATTTCGATAAATTAAATGAGAAAAATAAAATGTGAAAAAATAGCCATCCTAAGTCTACTGAAAGAGTAAAGATTAACGCCTTCAAACTGTAAGTATGCAATTCAAGTACTGCATTGCCTACTGCGTTGCCTACTTACCCCCTTTTTAACTTAGTCAACGAATAAAAACCTTTGATTAAGAGATAAATTTATCTAAAATTTCGACTACTGGAGTGTTTTTGAATACATACAGCCATTTTTATTATCTCGTTAAGTCCTTTAAAGTTATGTTCAAATCATCGTCTCATTTGAAATTTTAACTGACCTCCAATCCACTGACGATAACAATTTTTAAAAAAGTGGGCGGAAAAGTTTAGCTATCTAATAAAATACACCGGGGTGGTGTAAATTCCTTTTCAGCCATTCCTTAATGGAAGTTCTGATGCTCGTTCTACAAATTTTCATTTCCTGAGGTTATATTAACAAAACAATTGAAACCTTAAGCTTACTAATTTAAAAACGCATATGAATTTGTTTTTTCAATGGGGTCCAAATAATCTATTTGTTTATATTTTTTATAAGTTATTAGAATGATTTTATAATGTTGTTATCCTGCCAGTTATGTTTTGTACGTGTTACTTTGTATTGAAATTTATTTATTATTTTTACTTAAATATAGAAAAACAATTTTTAAATTTATATTGTTTTTGTGTGCTAAATTTAGAGCTATTATATTATTTTAGATAAACAACAATAGATAATAAATGAAAAAATAAAACGACTTAAACTATATTACAAACTAGTTTTAAAGATGTTCCTTACCAGGGCGAAACTGATCATACAGCCGTCTATAATCGTCTATAACGCCCTAACCTAACCTAACCTACATCGGTCTGTAATCGTCCAATTTCTAACCTAAATATAAAGCTTAACTGATATAACAGGGGGAAATTTGTTCATAAACATCTAAACTGTCATTTATTGAAGATACAAATTGTAAATTGTTAATATTACTTAATTATATTTATATATAGTTAGCCATAAAAAGTTGACGATTTTCAAAATAAAGTAAATCCGTATCGAAATAATGTTTTTAATTGGTTATACAATTAACATGTTTACATGGGCGTGGTATATTTTCTTATGGTAAATTATGTTACAGCGTCTATCCATATCCATACAAGCTTGCCGTGTTTTGCAAGTTGCCGTTACTCGCCGAGCGTAAGATTGACTTTGGAATCGTAGTATTTCATCTAGAATGCACTGCTTCCGTTCAGCGATATTGTGGGGTCTTGAGATGAAGACTTTTTTGCTTAAACCCAGAGTCAAATCGGAGATCAAGAGATCATCAGGAGATTAACAAACCATGAAATCAGAGGTCCCGGAAACAGTTCACGTAAATCATCTATTGACACTTCTGCTGTAGTGACCTAAGTCACTCCATCTTGGACACCGCAGTGTCCATTACAATCCCTAACTATAGTAGCTGGCGATTACAGAAAATTTGAAATAATTACCGTGTAGTGAGCTGAATTAATAGTAACAAAGAGGCTACCGTAATCTTAAAACAAATGTGGTCCAATTATTCCAAACCGTGCAAAACTGTGAATTGTTGTTTAGGGTTTTCTGTAGACTTTCTCTGACAATTCAAAATGAGCTTTATCGGACATTATCAGTAATTGCAGGAAATTTTCTTCATTTACGAATCTCTGACAGTTCCTAAATCTAGTATCATTGTGTTTCTGCACCATAGCTATTTTGTGGAATATAAAGTAAAGATTTAAATCTAGATCCCCCCCCTCAGGGGCTCATTGTAATGAGTACGAGCTTAACAATCTCAAGGGCCAAAGCCGGATCAACACTTTTTCATGTAGTCTTGGGTTAGATTCCTCTCTTTCATCTTTCCTAATCGCCTCTCTTCAACAACTCTTGTTATTTTCCAACTTTGACGCTCTATTTGAGAGCTAAGAGTCTTTATTTTATGTTATTTCTTTCTTTTTTATACAGGGTGTTTGAAAAATGTGGGGCAATAATTTACGTAGTGATTCCTTGGGTCAAAATAAGCAAAAACGTTTATATAGACATATGTCCTATCTCGATTCGTTTAACGTCTGTCTGTATGTGTTTTTTTACAAAAGAATTCATCACTCCTTAACGGTTTGAGTTACAGCGTTGAGATTCTGCGCAAATGTTCATCTTATTGGCCGCTATCTTTGTGCAAAATTTGAATAAAAAAATCTTTAACCGTTTCAAAATGGCGGCTATTTTTAATATTTAACGGCAAATTTCACGAAACCGTTAATTTTACATAAAAATGCAAGATACATAAAATGTAGTAAGTTTTATGGAAATTCCAATGATATCTTATTAAGCTTATTTTGGACGAAGAATAACAGAGAAATTATTTTCTTCCTTGCTATACCTAGCCTACTGTTTTCTAAATTTAAACAATGTTAAAACTGTAACAAATATCATAAAATCACAAAAGTTGTGTTTCTCAAAAAAAGTGTTCATTTTGTACATGTTTGAAAATAAAATAACATTTATGTATTGATAATTTGTGATTTTATGATATTTGTTACAGTTTTAACATTGTTTAAATGGAGAAAACTGTAGGTATAGCAAGGAAGAAATTAATTTCTCTGTTATTCTTCGTCCAAAATAAGCTTAATAAGATATCGTTGGAATCTCCATAAAACTTACTACATTTTATGTATTTTGCTTTTTTTCTTTTTTTTTTAATTAACGGTTTTCGTGAAATTTGCCGTCAAATATTAAAAATAGCCGAAATTTTGAAACGGTTAAAGATTTTTTTATTCATATTTTGCTCAAAGATAGCGGCCAATAAGATGAACATTTGCGCAGAATCTCAACGCTGTAACTCAAGCCGTTAAGGAGTTATGAATTATTTTGTAAAAAACACATACAAACAGACAGACGCTAAACGAAACGAGATAGGACATATTTATATATAAACTTGTTTTGTTTATTTTGACCCAAGGAATCACTACGTAAATTATTGCCCCACACTTTTCGAACACCCTGTATAAGACGAAGATAACCGAGAAGTTTTTTGCCTATACACAACAGATTTTTTTATTTTATTTTTTTTTTAATAAAAATCTAAGATCGACGCATGGAAATTTTGTAAACTCTTAAAGCAACAGATTGTTTCCAAGCTAAACGGTGGGGACAATACAGATCACGCAATCGTTCAACATTTTCTGTCGTTCGAACTGAACTAGGCCTGATTGATTTTCAATGAAGAAGCAGTGCTACGGAAATTTTTCAACCCACTTTTTAATCGTATTTGATGATGAAATCGTGAGCAACGAGAGGCTCATTATTTTTAAAGAATACTTCAATAACAAAAGCACGATGTTGCACTAATCCAGCTATGATCAGTGTTGATTAACCTAAAAAGTGTATGATATGAACTATTGCGTATTTCAACAATCAACTTTCTAACCAATAATAGCATTAAAATCGTCTGATTTTATGGCTCATTTCATACACAAAGAGGTTGAAAACAATACTAAAAGCTGAGGTAGTTGAAAACACCCAATCGTTGTGATTATTTTCTATTAATTATAAAATAGTGTTTCTTTCAAAATTTTTCGTTTCATATATTTTTCTAAAAAATTAAGATTTCAGGAACAAGATCTTAATTGCTAACATTGTAACATGTAGCACATACTTGTGTTGTTTTACCTCTGTCAAAGTGCTCACCCTAAATACTGTTAACTTGTCTTTGAATTATTTGACGCTAAATTAACTTAACCACAGCTCAGTGCATCTCTGTCATAATTTGTCCCCTCTTCCGTTAACACTTTAGTAGGCCTAATAACCATGCAGGCAAGTGTACCTGCCTCGTAGTGACCCCACGCAGATTAGGGAAGCAGGTAAAAGGACTTATTCCTCGTAAATTGTTTTGGTGAAACTTCCAATAATCGGTGAAACAATATTTTATATATTTTTCCATTTCACCTATTACCAAAACGAAATTAAAATGAACAGAAATTAATCGCGCACAAAAAAAAGAAGATATTTCGATGAGTTGTCCATGAATAAAATGAAAATAAACCGCCGATGTCTTTAAAAAAAATAGCTATATATATTTAATAGGGAAGGTTTTTTTGTTAATAGAACTCCTGCAGTGTTTAACCGATTTTGACGTTTTAGGTGTCGTTGGATAGGGCTAAACTTGAAGTTGTTTTCACCCAAATTCCATGAAAACGGGACATAATTGAAGGAAAGTAGAAGCGGCGCAAGTTTCTACCATTAACTCATGCTATTTTTATTGAAAAATTTATAAACATCTGTAAATACAACAATCTGTCATTTCATCTAGTTTTATTAACTTACCACCACAGTATTAAATTATGTGATGGATAAAAAAAATTGATTTAAAGTTTCCTGAAACATAAAAACTCGTCTGTGGTACCCAATCGAGTAGAACAATAGTGAACAAATTCAGTGTATGTGAAAAATTGATCATGGTTCTCTACCTATTTGTTTTATAATTGATAACAACTTTTATACAGAGTACAAAGATTTACAGGTTACCTGAACACAAAATTTCGACTATCTCAAAATCAGGTCAAAATTGAAAATAAAAATTCGATTTGATTTGATCAAAATTGGTAGACCTGATTTTAAGATAGATCACTTCTAAGGAAGAAAAGGAGACATATCTTCTGAAAAAAGTTGCAATTATTCGACACCATCTCCGAACTATACTGATTCTGAAGTTAACAGGGGGGAAAATCGTTCACGAAACTGTTATAAAAGATCTTATTTCTCAAAACCGGCTCTACCGATTTCGTTAAAACTTTGGTGCCGTAAGAACATTAATGACTTTCATTGTACAAAATTTCATTATTTTTCAGATTATTCACGATTTTTTTTTTTACTTACGGTTTGTTACATTCGTTAAGCTTATAAATCTTTAAATTTCATTAAAATTACTTCAGCCTATTTTGAGATAGTTCAACTTTTACGACAAAGTACCGCTATTGTTTTATTTCTCTTTTAAAATGATAACTTCTGACCTAAATTTTTTTTTTTTTTTTTTTTTTTTTTAGTGGTGGGCGATCGATACATTCTTCTTTCTGGCATTTACTTACAAAAGGTACGGGTGTGACAGTCCCAATGTACACTAGCTGGATTTACACTTGTTCTTATACGATCAAGTATATTAAAGTATTCGACAGCACGGAGTATACATTTTATGTTCTTTTCTTCCTTTTTTATGAATCAATGTTGACCGAGAGTTTTTTTTTACCTACAAGAAAAATATCCACACAACAACAAAACTAATCAAACAATAAAAATACAAACAAAACCACGATAAACAAATATTAACAATTTAACAAAACCAAATTAAATATAATATCAAAATTTCTACCTACTATAAATAATAACTCTATTTTAATATACTATTATTAAAATCATTAGTATTTAAAAAACTACTTGTTCTTCTGAAAACGAACACACACACACATGCGGCTATTTAATATACCATTAAACGCGTGTGGGAGTCATTTATTGCTCGTAAATAAAATTGGGCTGTAAAGCACTACTCAAAACGAAAGATAAAGACGTAATTTTTAAAAACACTTTTTTGATTCCAGGTATTTCAAAATGCTTCGTAATTCACGAAAAACTACATTTTAGTATTTTTGACTTGTCTAAATGCATTATGTATACGTGAGAAATCCTGGGGGGGGGGGGTATTTAATGATATATTTGAGCAAAATTTTTAAGATTAGTTAAAATAACATTTTTCCTAAATGCTAACAGATATGAATACAAAATTTTCAGGGATTGTTCTCCTTGCATTGCTGCATTTTTGAAGTAAATATCATAGGTTAAAAAAATTACATTTTAAAAAGTAATTCTAAATACTTAAAAATGATTATTTTGAAATTCTAAAACCACTCTTCGATTCCAAATTGAATTATGCTCTTATAACGTTATATAATCTTACAAAAACAAAAATTCGTATTTCTGTGTAAAAAAGTTCAAAAAATTTACAGTTTAATTAATTTCTCAAAAACAGTAAGAGATATTTCAATTTTATAAAATTACTAGAAAATTTGAACTTTTTTTCTTTTTTGATTCGTAATTTCATATTACGTATTTCATACGTCGGTTACCTAACTATGAGCATTTAGAGTGGCTTGAAATCAGCGAAACCAGAAATGTTAAAAACTGCCCATTTTTGACAATTATTATTCTTATTTTTTTGCCCTTGTTATTTAAAGGTAACCTCTCTGCCTTATAAAAAAAATAACATACAATAAAAACCTTTGGAACACGAATTTACTAGCAAAGTCAGAATGGAAAAGAACAAGTTGGTTAATAGAGAGATGAAAGAGAGAGATCTAACCCAAGATTACGTGAAACAAGGTGTAGATCCAGTCAGGATCTCTCAGGATTGCCAAGGGAATTGGTTCACCCCTTTAGGCTGTAGACACACCAGAGACAGACCTAATTTGTTTAACACTTTTTTACTCGAAATATTTCAAAATCGATTTTTTGTCCTCGAAATATTAACACTATACTACGTATATGTGAGAAAGTTCAATCAATAAACACACTGTCGTCGAAAAATAATTACACCCGACATCATTCCTGTATAAACAGTTTAAAACAGCCCCTAGTCTGTAAATGTAATAATTAATGTTGTATTCAACCCTCGCTAGTCGCAGTACATTTAATAATAATTACACCCACGCCCTGTGTGCTGTGCTCTGTGCTCGGTGTTTCCTTTAAGCCAATCAGTTGGGGGGAATTATTACAAACAGTTTTTAACTAATAATAATTATTATATATTGTTTATTTTCCATGTCAAACATACATAACTATAACAACTTTGTATGTACAAAAAATTGTACAAAACAAAATAACAAATAAATTATAATTCTTCTACATAACATAGCAGTTTTTAACTTATATAAAATTGTTTCAATTTTTTTTAAATTTTAACAAGGAAAATTAGGTAATCCTTAGGATAGACCTGTTTAGGATCTACCCTCATTTGATTTTTTCCGCCTCTTGAGTTAGAAGAAATGAAAGAAAAGAAAAAAAACTAAATCCTTCTGGGATGCCATTTACACTTGGAAAATAAAAATAATAATAGTTTTTACATTACAAATTAACTTCTTGTTCAATAAATAATATCTTTATCCGTATAGTAATTAAACACATGATCTACCTTATTCCTACTTACAATCTTATATATATATATATATATATATATATATATATATAAACCTTTATTTCTAATACTCATAAACTAATCTTTTACAAAAATACACAATGTCTCAATACATCAATAAAAAGATAGTCACAATTATTAAAAAAAAAAATTCAATATCATTTATCTGAAATAGCCATTGTTTCACTTATTTTGAGATCTGAACATTCGTAGGGCCTACCACACAACTGGATTTCTTTTTGTAAAAGGTTGAACAATTTAGCCCGTCTGAATAGATAAATAATTTTGAACGCTGTTAGTTTCGTTTTTAGTAGAATGTTAACAATTTTACGTTTAGGGAAATTACTGATACGATGAATAAAAGTATGTTCACATTTTGTGTATACGATGTTTATATTTATACACCAAAATTTAATCAAAATCGGTGCAGGTAATTGTAAAAAAATATATATATCTTTTATAACAGCGCCGTATACGGTGTCTTTAAAAAGTAAGTTAAGATGTTCTTTAACATAAAACAATTAAAGTACATATATTCCTTTGGAATTAAACGGGATTCAATATAAATACTTAGAATTAAGCCAAATTTTTACTTGTTAGGCGTTTTAAGATGTGTTCGAAGTGGTCGCTTATTCTCTTCCAGGAGAAGCAGTCTTTCCAGCTATTCCCGGCATTTCTTAACATGTTGACATTTATAGCTATGTTTTGAATAATTAGGTTACTTCTTACGGCTCTTCAACTCTTATTATTGAAGGTCTGTAACGTAAGTGGTTTCAAACTTACTAGCAAGCTTTTTATACGCGATTACATTGCACGGTCCCTCAAACCGTTGCGAGTACGAAACCTAACCTAACCCGGCTGATAAACTCCATTCACATTTATAATAACACTGCGTGTTTGTAACAGTAAAGTCATGATGCAATAATAAAAAAATCAATTAAATGATTGCAAACTACTACAAGTTTACCGCCTACTAGATTCCTATGTTTGAAATTAGTCAAAAATGAGAAAACTCGTTGCTATGGCAAAGAAAATAACAGCTGATGTTTTAATAATTCTAATTATATCTGCGTACAATAAAGAGTTTAAATTCGGGAATTCGTCAAAATAACGAAACCACAACCATTTAAAGTTTTAACTTACTTTTGAAAGATTCCCTATTTTTTTCACATTATCTTAGTCTAAGGTCAAAAAATCGATATCGAGTTTTTCTCTGATGTATACGTTTTGAGATCCTCTGAATCCAAAAAATGTTTTTTGGATTAATGTCTGTCTGTAGTGTCGTATCTGCAGCTTAAACGCGTGGACCGATTTTAATTAAATTTCACATGTGGGGAGATTTTGTCCATATCTCTAGAGGGTATTTAATTATTTTTTATTTATTTAACTCAAAATTTGAGAATAGGTGCTGTAAAAAACGCAAAAATTTACTTTCACAAAATCGACTATTTTCACAATTTAACTTATATAATAACCACGGTCCGATATATTTAGGGCTTCCCGATTACTCGGGAACGCCATTTCCCGAAAACGTAGCCCAACAGAATCGTCATTTGACAAACTAAACTGGATCAAGTAAAGAAACTAAATTCCAAGGACGGACCGAGTCCTTCACTACTCTCAGCTTTCAGCTCAGGAGGCACACTCGTTGTGTTTTTAATAACAGGTCGGCAGCAAGGTGATTTACAACTAAAGCCCTGCTGCTGCATTGCAACCCGATTGGAAATCGTGGTTCCTATCAGACCTAGACTGCAACCAAGATGTTACTAACTGGTAACTGTGACTCCAAAGCGTCACATGTTAAAATACCTAACGTTATATAAGATGACAGCTTGGATGTGGATATTTCACGCTGTTATATTTTTTTGTACATTCAATCCCGAGGTTCCTAGCTGGATCTACAACTTTCTTATGTAGTCTTGGGACAGATCCCTCTCTTTCATCTTTCCTATCAAATCTCTCTTGAACAACTCTTGTTTATTCTCGAGTCTGACTCTATATTATATATTCAAGAGTCTTTATTTTGTTTTATTTCCTTCCTTTTGTTTATAAGGGGATGATGAACGAGACGTTTATACAAGAAGGAAAAAATCTTTTGTAAATTTTGTTTTTATAAACCCATTTTTTCATGGTCTAAAAAGGGTACAATTTTAACTGAAATGATCGAAGTAAATTGTATAGTTTCTATCAAATTTAACAATTCTTGGCTAAGTACAAAAACAGTTTTTCTCAAATTTTACGATAATGTAGACTCTAGGATCTAAAAGAAAAATCGGTTGTCGTATTCACAAAAATCCCGGTTCTTTAACTATGATGTAAAAGGGAAATTATGTCGAAAAAATTTCGAATATCACAAAATCGTATCTACAGATTTCAACCAAACTTTGATGGAATAACTATTCAAACTATTCATAACTCAAACTTCAAGTAGTAGAAAATAATGGTTCGTTATTAATTTGGAAAAACCAAAACTTCCCGGAAGGTAGAAAATGTTTATTACGGTAATTTAAAAATTATTCATCAAAACAACATTTACTATAGTTGATTTAGTTCGATCAAAATCGTTATAACTGTTTTTGAGAAATATATTTTTTTTTTAAATTTTAGTCTCGGCCCAAAAGTTTGAGCTATTGAAACAATAGGTTCCATCATGGTACTTACTCAGCCCAACCATATAACGTAGTACAAGCAGATATTCTAAATGTAACGCCCACACAAATGTTTTCTTCGTCCTTGCAGGAAATGTTCAATTGTGCAGGAACAAGGGTCGAAGGGTCGGTACGCTCGAGTCTTAACAGGCCTTAAGGTTTTATATATGTGAAGAAGTCTCCACTCGCTACGCTCGTGTCGGTGATTCGACCTTAGATCTCATAACTACACGAATATCACTTTTTCTTGAAAAGTTTGAGTTCTAAATTAGATTTGTGACAATAACTTTGGTATTTATCATCCTAGAGGTTTGGGGTTTGGTATCATCACATACAGAATTAAAATCTGAAAATGTTTATGTAATTTTATATGTTATAATTTTAATAATCGACGAAATATGGACAAAACAACCGTTTAAAATGGCCGCCATTTTGACATTTTAATTCGATTTTTCTGAATTTCAATAGGGTTCTACATGAGCACAATCCTCTATACCAAATTCAAATTCCTATCTTAATTTTTATGCCCGTTATCGTGCTTACGTACAGACGATGTTGGACTGGCAACATGTCGAAAATCTTGTTTTTTCAATTTTCTGAAGTCATGAAACGTGTAGAGCAGTAAAAAAAAAACACAGGTTATAATTTTTGACCATGACCAAACTTACCCTATAACTACAGGGTAGGTAAAAATGTGGGAACATAATTTATCCATTTTTTTTTTTTTTTTTTTTTTTTTGTAAGAACGATAAATGTAGCTCTTTTATTTTGAATCCTTCACTGTCATATAACTTCCATTTTCTTCATAAACTTTAAAACCTTCTCTATACGTTCTTTTTCATTCTTTTTTATTTATGTTTATCACTAATATTCACTCCTTAAATTGAGCGTACATTTTTATCCAGTGAATTTTGTTCCTTATATTTACTATTATTGTTTACTTTGTAATTTTAGTATATTTTTTCTATATTTATTGTATGTACTTAATTGGTAGGAAGGACTTAATGGTCCTAACTTCAACCTTTAAATAAGGACACTTTATCTAAATATGTAATAAAGAAAAATGTAATTGTATCTCTTATTATTTCATTCAAGGGTTCGATAAGAAAACAAACAAAAACTTAAATCCATTTAAAAGCTAAAACGTGTTTTTTCAGTTTGTCAAAGCAAGCTGATGGTCAAAGGTTAGGAAATAGACTTAAAACGAAAATTGGCTTAGTAGCATTCGTCGTAGGGTAGCACTAATTGTTTGCCCATGGGGTGGGGCCAGATGGGCGCGCTAGATGACATCGATTGAAACCTTCCGCGCATGCGTGTTGAACCCAGTACTGTATGCCAAGGAATCTATACAACTAGGAAAATATATTTTGACAAAAGTCCTTTAGGCCTAGTCAACATTGTACACTTTAAAATGAGGGCGAGTGCAGAAACATTGAGCTATTATTGCTGGCTGATGATTAAGGTGGGCATTGCGCACACATTTCGAGTGAATGCAGAAATAGTTTTGAGTTAATAGTCTTTATTATAAATGAAACACTATTTATAAGTTTATTGTTTTTTAAACAATTGTGTCATTTTAAAACAGTATAAAGACAAACTCAATAGCTAGGGCCTCTGGGAAGTCTAATTTTATGACAACAATTATATTATAGTAAATTATAGTAAACATATTATAATTTAGTGAGTACGGGCTTGGCAATCCCGAGGATATCTAACTGGATCTACACCTTTCTTTCATTTAGTCTTGGGTTAGATCCCTCTCTTTCATCTTTCTTATCAGGTCTTTCTATGCAAAGACTCTGAGAGGATGTAAAAATTAAGAAAAGAATTCATATAAAGATAGGTCCGAAAATCCTTAGTTTATCGAATATCCGCCATTTTCTTTTCACTAAAAAACATAACTATGTAAATAGATAAGATATTAAGTTAAAACACGCAATATTTAGGCTATGTTAATTTGTACAAGTGCAATAAGAACAAAGAATTTGGTATTATTTGCAAAATGACGCCGTTTAAGATGTTTAACGTTAACATGTCGAAACGTTAACCGTTACTAAATATCGGTTACAAATAACCGTTACAAGAGATGAGACATTTTTTTTTTTTTTAATGACCAACATAATGGTATAGGTTAAAAGATAACCGACTTATCGACGAACATAATTTTTTTGGTAATTGTCTACAACACCCACAGCTTTATGATAGGATAGGCGTACCAATTAATTAGTTTAGGCAATTTACTAAACCTGTAAGTGTAACAGGTAATTACTGAAAAGTAAACGGTAAAAACTGAAGTTCTAGGAATCCAAATTAAGCGTTCCAATAAAGAAATAAAACTTATAGGAAAGTAATTCAATTTGTGTGTTGTAGGCAATTACCAAGAAATTATCTTTTTAGTATTTTTTCGCTAACTTTGTATATTGTCTTTTAAGCTACAGAAAATATGAAAACATTATTTTGTCATTAAAAAACAAACATATTTTGTGTAAAGTTAAAGGTTTTTTTTAGTTATTTTACGTTAAACGTTTTAAACGACCGCTTATTGAAATGCCGGCGTTAAGAAAGTTGTGATATACACAATTACGAGTTTCAGAAAATCTATGTAACAACAGTTTTAAACAAATTTACCCTACTGGGTCTACCAATACAATTTAACATTTCCTATAAAGCCCAAGAAGCCAACTTTTGATATTTAGAGTATCTGTTTGTACTACATTGTAAGGTGGGGTTGGGTAATTACCATGATGGTCCCACCAACTTGTTTTATTTACAAAGAATTTAAATCACAAATCGTCAGATTTTGAACACTAAATTGTTAAGTCCATTTCATTATTTTATATTTTAAAACACTAAATTGTTATGCGTTGTTAGTGGACACATATAACCTTCAGATGATATTATTCCTGAACTGTGTTTCACTGAAATATAAACGAAATTGAGACAATTTTGAAAAAATGTCATATTTTATAACAGCTCCAAGACAGTTTTACTGTTTACTTTACCCACTCACGAATTTTTGGAGAAATGGCTACCAATACTTATTTGATTATATACGATTTACGCTAAGGTCAAGTTTATGACACAATAGGAGCATATCTAATGGTATATTTAAATATATAAGTATTGTTGTCAAATACAGCATCCATGGTTTATTTTCACTTTTTGATTGAGAACTATCCCGCTGAAATTTTTATCTGCGAATAGTTTTGGTTTTTATTTGATTTGATAGAGGAATGAGAAAGTTTATGCACAGTTAAAAACAATTTAAATACACCAAAATGCAATTCGTTACGATCGCTCAGACTAATTAATTTATACCAGGATTAGGGTTATTCTAACCTATAACGGTATTCAGTACGCGGTTGCCTATTCGATAGAGGTTTTAATTCACTTATACCGCACCAAACCAAACACTACTCCAGGTAGCCATCTCTTAATGAGTTAATTATAATAACCTAAAAGTGAGGGCTGAACCTTTGATTAATAAAAGGAATTGCACACAAGTTTGACTTCAATGTGTCGTTATAAGGCTTTGGCCTATTTGCATCCCACCCATTTAAATACCACTGATAGATATATTATTTAGGCCTTCCCGAGAGACACGAGAACGCAAAACTTACCCCGACATAATAATTTAGAAAGCTGAACTACATTAACTAATCTAAATATATTCAGGGGATAAGGCAACAACAGTCCTGTCGAGATGGTAACGCGGCACTCTACGTCATAGGTTTTGCTGTCATCAGCTGGGAAAGAACACTCTACTCGTTGTGTTGTTAGGCACAACTCAGCAGCAAGGAGATTATTCTAAAGTCCTTGCTACACGCTGGAAATCGAGGTTACTCTCAGGCTTGGGCTGCTAAAGGGTGCCCGTACTAAACAAGTAACCGTGACTCACAAACATCATTCAAGTAGCATCCGAAAGCGAATTTAGAACAAAAAGTCTTGAGTATTAAAATTCTAGATGTTTTTTATATTAATTCTCCTCCCCCGATAATAATTGTTTTTGATAATTTAACAGTGTAACATTTCAATTTAAAACAAAACAACTATAGCTTGCTATATAAATAACCATTTTGTTTTATTTTACAGTGTAAAAAACTGGGCTCTGAAGTTCGGAGTGGATCTTTGGGAGTTTGGTCGGCAGTATACGAAAATGAACGAAATACAAAGGGTAACGTATCTGTATTATACTTAGTATTGTTAATAAACTTATTTTGAAATTACTATACTTATTATATTATTTCTATTATACTTATTTTAATTTACTATAATATAGTTTTAGTTTAGTTTAAAATATACATTAATGAAGTTTATTTAATGAAAGAAAATACCCCAAATTACAATAAAACACTAACAACACAAAAACTGTAATATTCATAACTGCTATCATCTTCAGATGTACAATACACACTAATCTTAATAACTACAATTAGGCCTACTACTGCAGCGATACGTTCCCCGCCCGTTATCTAATCCCCTTGACCAATCACAGTTGGTCTCTGTGTGAATTGGCCGAGTGGATCAGGTGACGGGCGGAGAGAACGCCTTGCTGCAATAGTAATTGTAGTTATTAAGGTTAGTGTGTATTGTACCTCTGAAGATGATAGCTATTGAAATGTGCACAAAGTAGAATGAACTATACAGTCTTTGTGTTAGTGTTTTATTTGGTTTTGGGAAATTTTCTTTCATTGTATATTCACCACAGTGGTCTAGTGATTCATATAATTTACATTGTTGTTGTGGACATTTTCATCTTTTGCTAATAAAAGATTTGTGTACATAAATGATGACAAAATGTCCAAATAAACTATGTCAGTACTAGGAACAACAATACGCAGATATCCGGAGAGTCAAGAGCTTCAAGTATTTGAGGGAAATAATCATCTACAAATAACAACGAAAAACTACTAGTGGAAGAGAGAACAAAAAAGTGGAAACCGCCTTCAGACTCTGC
>OY740770.1:13433666-13549984 GCA_963513935.1 Aphrophora alni | reverse complement strand
TTCACTTAAATATTGAGGAAGATTATTTGTCAATAAGTTGTTATTTTCAACAAAAGACAACATCACAACAAGATCACTAAGTTTGTAACCAGTGCATAAAGGAACTGAGTAGATTGTAAAGAGGATGACAACTTAATTGTTGAAACTTTTCCCGGAAATGTTTTCTTGTTTAGTTTAAATTAGTGTTTTACTACTCTACATATAAATAAGAAAAAATATGTCACCCATTAAAAAATTGATTTTAATGACACCTGATTTCATTTAAGTGATGTTTGTAATGATATCTGTCTGTCGCCTGTACAGCTCAAACGAGTGGATCGATTTTAATCAAACTTGGAATCTAGACATACTTTGGTTTTATCTCACGATTAATTAAAAAAAAAAATATATTTATTAAAATCTTGCGGATATATAAATAGGACAAAAAACATAAAATTTATAATGTATAAACATTGGTTATAATGGCCGAGTTCATATTTTGTACAAATGTTTGGGCCTTAAAAGACCCAAACAAAACGTATTGCTTGTCTTGGGGATAAACATGCCTCATAAATTACACTGTATGTGTAATGTTTATCTTTGTTTTTTGTCAATTATTCTCGAGCCATAATATATTTTGTCTTGCTATTTAGCACATGTGTTTGAGTCATTAATGTTCAAGATTTCAAAATATTTATAACGAAATCAATAATGTTGATTTTGACCTTCCTCATATCACCCCTGTGGCTGATTTGTTTATCAATACGTCTATTTTAGTTTATAATCCGATAATTCATGTAATTTATGAACAGTTATTTATGAAGATAATGGGCGACTAAATAAAGACATTTTGTTTCTGTCCTTAGAGGTTAAAATTGAGCAAAATTCGATCAAATCCGTTAGTAGGATTAGTAGGTATTTTATATTTTTTTTATGGCAGTATCCAGAAATTTTGAGTTATCAAAATAATTAAAATTAGTACCAAAATATTACAACATACTAAATGTCTTTAAAATCGGTTTTCACATTTGGGCTATACTGACAACAAAAATCACTTTTTAGATTCAAGAGACCCGCAAACAGGAATATACAAAATGCGACATTATCATTTTGACACCATGACGTAACTTTCTTTATACTGTGTCAAAAGTATAAAGTAATGTAAGAGAGTAAAAATATCAAATGGGGGAAGTCAGACTTAAAATTTTATTGACACATGTGTAATGATTGTAAACGAATAATAATTATGTAGTTTAAGGTTTGTAGGAAAAACTAAAATGATTTTTTATTTATTGTAACCGAGAGGTTTTACGCTTTTAAACAACAAAGAATAGTAATAACAAAAAATAAAAGATAATAATAATACTAAAAAAATAAATCTTTTCCACTATTTACAGTGATTCTGCTTCCTGCCTTTAATAGGTGGTATGCATCATGTAACTACAAATATTTGATATACCAAGCACATATTGTTCCATTTATTTGTAAAAGTTGATAAAACTATAATAATAGTAAATTCTAATGCTGCTATGTAAAATATGAATGTTAAAGTTGTCATAAAATATAATAAACTTTTTTTGTTGAATTTTTTGTGTATAGTGCCGATGTTAATTTTACAGTCGTCCTTCCTAAATATAACAACATAGACAATAATTTTCATATATTTGGTTTACAAAACTCATTTTTATCTCTCCACACACTCTAACTGATTTTAATCAAATGTAGTCATTCTGTTGCACTTCTAACCCCACACCAACTTGCACAACTTTGAATCTTTCGAACTATATATTTATTTTTAGATTATGTATTGAATTCAAGTTCATTCTTACACAATACTTTCCCTCTATCCCAAATAATTGATTTTACTTATTAAATCTACATATAACTGTTTGAAGGATAGAAATTAGAGGATCTAATGTTGCATTTTTCTGGTTATCTCAAGGACAGTATGTCACATTGTATGAACCGTTTCCTCCGACAATAATCCATTATATACATGAACCCACGAAACTAAATGTGTTCAACCATATTTGTAGAAGGCTCACTTTTGCTATTGGAATCTCGGATATAAATTCAGTGCCGTAATTCAATTCGGTCTGAAACAATCATGCAATACTATGCATTAAATTTTGTAATCACTTTACTCATCCAGTATACAAAGTTAGGGCAAGTTTGGTTTTTTTTCACAACAATTTTGGCTTTGGGTTTTTACTCTTTTTTACATTTCATATCTGCTTATACGTAAGTCATCATTTATACGTAAGCGGCTACGAAATTAAAATATGAAGATGATATTTGGTATTTTGGACTATAGTGTGTTCATATAGAAGAACCCTATTGAATTTTAGAAATATTGTTATTTGTTCATACCTCTTGTGCATTTCAACTTAATGATACCAACCTAAGGATTGGCTTTCTTCGATTGATACTGGCGAAGTTATTGTCAAATATATATTTTCAAACTTTGACCTCCCAGGGAAATCCACATAGTTACAAGGTCCGGCAAGGCCAAATCACCGTCACAACCGAAGCGAATGGAGAATTTTAATATATACAACTTTTCAAGGCCTATTTGGACCTAGTTGATATGTCCATGATATAGTTTGAAACTTTAAAATACGAGAATCTAATGGTGCCATGTAGCAGCCCACTACTGGTAACTTCAAGGACACTATACTATATTACATGATCATACTCTGTACCTGAACCCATACAACTATAATAACTGTTCTTCCCATATATTAAACCCTCTATTTGGGTATACTATGGGAATTCTTATTTATAAATTAAGTACTGTAATAAATTTGCTCTGAAACAATCATTTCACAAATTTCATTACAATGTCGTAAACATTTAACTCATCCAGTATACAAAGTGTAGAGTAACAAAAAAAAAATATTGTCCTCTGTTTTTGATTCTTTTTTACATTTCATTTTTTCTAAGAAACCAAAAAAGTAATTTTTGACCAACCTTCTGTCTGTAGTCGTCGTGTTGCCATAAAAAATAATATATAAACTTGAAATTTGGTATGTTGGATTACAGTGTGTTAATATAGAAATATTACCTCATATATTACTCAACTCAATGATACCAACCTAAGGGTTGCCTCTCTATGATTGAAAATAACAATGTTATTAACAAAAATGTAATTTCAAAACCAGACCTTACAAGAAAATGTCTTTTCACATAATTACAAGATCTTCCAGGACTGAATCATTGGAACGAGCAAAGCGAGTGAAGGTGTTTAATATGTAGACGAGGACTTTTTGGACCGAGTCGATCTCAAGAATTTAGTGATATACGCAACTATGAGGATCAGAAAACCTCTGTAACTAAAGAAATTTACCACGTCGATGTTAGACCCATTTGATCTACAATGGGGTTGTGTGAGGTACCATGATGGCCACAACAACTTTTTAGCCAATGGAACTATATATTCTTTAGTATGTGTGTAACAAATATGGACTTGTAGACATATAATTCCTAAAATGATTTAAATGCTCCATTTGTGAAAGAGGGGGGGGGGTTCAAAAGTTGGTAATTCCATATTGAAATAATAGCATTGTAACAAAAACTTTCAAATTTTTAAATTAATAACCATGCAATATTTTTAATTTTACTTACCCGTCTACATATAGTCTTTGCCCCATTGTAAGAATACGACTCGGTTTAGTCAGGTATATTACAGAATATGCTGATGTAGTCATGTACTATACAACTTCACTCAATGAAACAAAAGCTGCATTTTATCTTGGTTTTTTTTTTAAACTGATTAGGTCTTCCTCTATTAATCTTTTAAAAATTATGATTGTAAAGGGTAGATAAAACAAATATGTTAATGATTTGATTAATGATCCTATTATCTTGGGATTGATCCAAGGAAACTTATCTAATTATCTTACATAATTAACGAATACTCATTTGTCATAACCCCACTGCTATTTTTGGAATAAGTTGAAATAAAAATTCTGAACATCGGGATTACAATTTGTTTTTGCATGGTAAGTGATAAAAAAATATTCTACAGAGCTTCACAAATCGAATAATTATCATTGTTTTACAAGTGATAAAAATAGCCATGTGTCAATGTAATGTACAGCGAAAGTACATAAACCCTTAATTTGTGGACATACAGACCATCCCCAAAATAATACAACAGTAAATGGACATATTTAGGATAATAATTTTCACAATTAAAGACGAGTCATTAACAAATCCACTTTCGAGCGTACTCTTCTGTATTGTAATAATAGGGAAGGTTATAATAAACAAGAAATCGGTCATTTGAAAGAAGAAATGCAGCCCAACAAGAGCCTTCAGCATTAATAGATAATGTACCCTTTAAATAACCTATATAGAATATGTACCCACACAACAGTACATTTACGTAGGTCTTTTACAGAAGGTAAACACTTTCCTCATTTTGTCACTGTCTTTGTAATTTCGTTGAGCTGCATTTATAATTTCAAATGACGGATTTCTTGTTCTAAAACCATTCAAATGATTACATTTCAAAACAGTACGTTCAAAAATAGACTTACTTATGTCTCGTCTGTCATTGTGAAAAAAATTATTGTCTTAAAGATGTATGTCTATTTACTGGCGATATCAAGCAATATAGTCTGTCCACAAATAAAACAGGTTAACGGTTTATGTATTTTCGCGGTACAGTACTTTGCAACATGGCAAAGTGCAGGTCTGTGCAAAATGATTTGTGGGGGTCATAATTCTTTTTATCACTTACATCGCAAAAACAAATTGTATTTCCGAAGTTCAGAATTTCTATTTCAACTTAGTCCAAAAATAGCGGATAGCTGATGACAAAATAATATTCGTTAATTATGTAAGAAAATAAGAAGTGGTTCCTTTGACCTATTTCAAGATAATAGAATCATTAATTAAATCATTAACATTTTATCTACCATTTATTTATTTTATCTACCATTTACAACCATAATTATAAAAGAATATTAGATTTAGAGTTATTCAGTTTAAAACAAACCAAGATGCAATGCAGTCAGCTTCTGTTTGGTACGGTTTTATTAGGTGTGGTTGTATTGGTATACCTGACTACGTCAGCACAGTGCCTTATAGAATATAAAGAATTATACCAATCTAAACTCACTCATAATTTTAAATTAGGAAAAAGAAAACCTTACGATAGGTAAGTAAAGTATAATCTATTTCATGGTTTTTGCTTTAGAATTACAAAGTTAGGAGATTGCTAATATTTCAATATGATATTTTTAATGAGTTCTTACTTTTGATCCCCCCCCCCTTCCAAATGGACCAATTAAATCATTTTATGAATGAAGTCAGTGTCAGATCTTATTTGTCACACATATATTAAAGAATATATAATTGACTAAACAAGTTTATGAGGCCATCATGGTTTTCACACATCCACATTGGTAGATTAAAAGGGGCCTAACACCTAGGGGTAAATTTGTTTAAAACCGTCGTTACAGAGATTTTCTGAAAGTTGTACTTGCATATATCAATAATTTCTGATATCGACTCGGTCCAAAATGTTCTAGAAGATGTCTTTTACACTGTCACTCGCTTTGGTCGTGTCAGTGATTAAAGAAAATCACTTTTTAGGTTTGATTTACATTTTTGACAATAACTTTGCTATTATTCATCTTAGAGATTCAACCTTTAGGTTGGTATCATTAATTTGTATAACACATGAGATATAAGAAAAACAAAACCATAGTTTTGAAATTCAATAGAGATCTATAATAACAAATTGTAGTCCAATAGATCAAATTTCAAGCGCATAATAATTTTTGGTGCCGCTTATGTACAAACGACTACAGACGAAATTTTTGTGAAAATCACTTTTTCGGTTTCTTTAAACTTTGAAATGTAAAAAGGAGTCAAAAAACGAAGGTCATATATATATTTATTTATTTAATTTATTTTTTATTACCAAACTCACCCTACACTTTGTATACTGGATGTAAATTGTTTACACAAATTTAAAACAAAGTATGGAACGATTGTTTTGGGCCAAATTGTAGTGAGGCACTGATTTCGATTGAAGAATTCCCCTAGTATGCACAAAGAGAGGCTTCAATAATAGGTGGGAAGAACAATTATAATTTTGTCCTTGAAGTTACCAGAAGTAAGCTGTCAGATGGCAGCATTAGATTCAGTTTAGATTCAGAGCTCGGGCAGGTAGGACATGCAGGTTGTTCGGTCCCTTATCTCTTTAGATAAGATAGCGGTGTGTGTGGTCTCTATTTGAATTTCAATGTAACTCTCTCTCTTATTCATACTATTTATTATTTTTGCTGTCTACAAAATAAAAAAAGGGAAAAAAATACAGCTTCAGTTTGTGTTCTTTTTGTTTGGGAAAAAACAATTGCTTATTAAAATGAGTGATAAATGTGGTACATGTGACAAAGGCGTTACAAGTCGGTCAAAAACCAAAATTCAGTGTAATGATTGTAAGTTAATATTTCACGGAAGTTGTGTCAACATGTCGCAGGAAGATATTGAATTCCTTGCGGCTGAAAAATCTATTTGGAGATGCGAATCATGTCAGAAACTATGTCGATCCAGCTTGCGCCTTGAAACTGCTGTAGGGGGAACTTCCAATGAAGATATGATGGTTTTTTTGCGTGAAATGAAAGAGGAACTCAAAGTCACACGGATAAACAGTTAAAATCTCTCGAAGCCGACTTAGGTAAATCTGTTGAAAACTGTCATGAGAAGATAACTGAGTTGAAACTGTAAATAAACAATCAACTACTTTGAAGGAATTCGAAAAATCATTTGAAGCCTTAAAACTAGAAAACTCAACACTTCGAACAAAAGTAAAAAGTCTGGAACAACAGCTAGATGACGCAGACCAATATTCAAGAATTAACTGCCTGGAGATAAACGGCATAATTGAGGCTACTAACGAGGACGTGACAAAAATAATCAAGACCATCGGTAACACCCTAGGAGTCACTGTTTCAGCGGAGGATATCGACGCCTGTCATCGCCTGGGTACAAAGCAGGAAGGCAGAAAAGGAGGAATTATCGTTAATTTTGTGAGGCGTCATGTGAAAGAGGAAGTACTTCGTAAAATAAAAATAAAAAGGAACCTAAATACTAGTGATATTGGAATGTCCAGCGGCCCAGCAGATATTGTTTACATCAACGAGAGTCTCAGCACAGCACGACGTAAGGTGTTAAATGCAGCTCGCGCTCTCAAAAAGGAACAAGGTTTCACGTTTGTGTGGGTTAAAAACGGGAAGATTATCCTCAGTAAGGATGAAGGGAGCAAGGCCATCATACTAACGAACATGGATCAAGTAGCTGATCTTAAAAAATAAGGTAGTGTGACAAAAAATTTAAAAAATAATATGTGATTATGTTAAAGTTTTGTGTTAGCATTATTTGAAATTTGTACTTAACTCTGTTAAGTGTAATTTAAATGATCGATTTTGAAAACAAGCAATAAAAGTAGTTCTTTTATTTGCTGTTAAAACATAGAAATAAGAGTTTTAGATAGGGATATATTTGACAAATTTGGTAAAAATCTTATAATTCTTCAACAAAACATTAGAAGTTTCAGAAGGAATTTTGATGAATTTGCACTTAAACTACAAAATGTAAATGTTCCTCCTCAGGTAATAATACTAACAGAAATTTGGATTGATGAAAATGAATCGAATATGTATAATTTGCCTGGATATGTCTCTTACTCTAAATGTAATTGTTTACAAAGATCAGGAGGTTTATTAATATTTGTGGCGGAATATCTTTCCTGTATTCGAATATTAAAGAATCCCATTCTAGTTACAGCTGATTGTGTCCATCTCAGGATAACATTAGCAGATAATATACGTGTAGAAATTCTAGGAATTTACAAATTACAAGAGTTTAGCCCCAATCGCTTTACAATAGAATTAGATAATTATTTACACTTAACTAAAAATAAAAATCTGATAATTTGTGGAGACATAAATATAAATTTGTTGGAATCTACAACTTGTGTTAATAACTATTTGATGGTTATGGCTAATCATGGTCTCGATAGTAAGGTTAAAGAACCGACAAGAATTAAAAAAAATTCTTTTTCTCTAGTTGATCATGTGTTTGTCAGATGGAATGTTAACTTAGAAAATGAAATGATAACATGGGTTATTGATTCCCAGGTTACTGATCATTTTATGACTTCTTTAAGTATTAAACACGATCGACGATTCAAGAGACTTGAAACTAACATTGGTAAACGTATCATTGATTTTCAGATGCTAAACAAAGCTTTAAGGGATGTTGACTGGAATGTATTCATCGTCCACGGTCTCAATCGCTTTTTCTCACTTTTCAAAAATTTTGGATCATGCATTCAATCATCTTTTATATGGCCAAATTGTAAGAAAAATTTAAAAAAATTGAAACCGTGGATGACTGAGGAGTTGTTGATTAAAGTAAACACTTAGAATGCATTGTATAAGGATTGCTTAAAAGAACCACTAAATGTGCTGTTAAAAGGCCGTTATGTAAGAATCAAAACGTTGCTGAAACGGGATATCATAAATGCGAAAAATGAGTATTATAAAACTTATCTCGGAAGCAATAAGTTAAATCCCAGGCGCCAGTGGAGGTGTGTTAAAGAACTCGTAAGAGTATCTGCGAGTTCTTTAATTCATCTAAGTGTAAGAGATACAAACGGCAGTGTAGTATTGGTTGCGAATATATTTAACAATTTTTTTAGTTCAGTAGCACATGATTTACGATTGAATATAGACCGACACAAAACTTTCATTGTGGAAAGGTCCCGAATCACTGATATATAATAAATTAATAATAAAATATTACCTTTTATGTCCGTCAAGTGATCCACTTATGTGAAAAAACACTACCGCGGTTTTTTGAATCATACTTTACACAATGAATTAGCTAAAAACAACGTCACCTTAACTTACTCCACGAACAATAAATTACAGACTAAATTACAACATAAAGTTTGTACCAAAAACTTAGCTGAGTGTACTGGAGTTTACAAATTGAATTGTGACGACTGTCCTAAATATTATATAGGTCAAACCGGTCGTTCATTTGGGAAGAGATTCAAGGAACATTTGCCGAAATCTAAACATACTTCAATAACTTCTAATTTTGCTGCACACCTAATTGACTACAATCATAAATACACGGACTTACAAACCAGCATGGAGGTGTTAAAATTTTGTGAAAAAAGTAAATACATGAGTGTATATGAAGAATTTGAGATATACAAGGCAGTAAAAATGGAACCGCATAATGTCCTAAATGACAAGTTATTGTTCAATTCCAACTTAATATTTGACACTGCAATGAAAGTACCAAATGACTTTATATAGGAGTGGGGATTATCATCGATGATTGGATGGGATCTTGACCTTAGTTCTGACTTCGCATCTGTGATGACCACATGGGACGTGTGTTCCAATTTGTGTTAAATGCGTACGTTGTTTGTGTGTTTTCGTAGTTGTGCTGTTATATGTCTGACAATTTTTTAATGTTAATGACGACCTCTTAGGAGTGATAATTTCACCTGATGATGGATGAGTGATATCGTCTGAAACCGCGGTAGTGTTTTTTCACATAAGTGGATCACTTGACGGACATAAAAGGTAATATTTTATTATTAATTTATTACGACACAAAACGTTTATTAGAAATGCAAGAACTAATTTAGATTTCGCTAAAAACAAATATTCAAAAAATTCACTATTTTTATATCCTTCTAACTGTACCGAGATTCAAAATATTATTAACACTCTTAGTGCTCGCAAAGCTCCGGGGTATGACTCAGTAACGCCGGTTATAGTTAAAGGTATTGCAGAAAATATAATTGAACACCTCGTTTATCTCATTAATTTTAGCATGTCCTCAGGTGAATTCCCAAATGATTTAAAATATGCTATTGTCGTACCTTTGTATAAAAAATCGGATAAACTACGCCCTAGTAATTTTAGACCGATTGCTTTGCTTTCAATCTTTTCTAAGATACTTGAAAAAATATTAAAATCTCGATTGGTAAATTTAGAGAAAGAAGGTTTCCTTAGTAAAAATCAACATGGATTCCAAAAAAAGAATACTGAAAATGCCCTTTTGGATTTCTTTGGGAAGGTTTATGAAGGAATGAACGACGGTGACTTTTGTGCTGGAATTTTCGTGGACGTGATGAAGGCTTTCGACACAGTAGATAGCACTATTCTCCTAGATAAGATGTATAAAGCAGGAATCAGAGGAGTAGCATATGAATTGTTTTTATCTTATCTTTCTGGAAGAAAGCAGAGAGTGAAAAAGTCGGAGATAAGCTCAGTGAGGAAGTTGAAATAATCTATGGAATTCCGCAAGGATCTGTATCAGGGCCATTGTTCCTTATATATGTAAATAGTTTATGTGACGGTATCTTTAAAGGAATGTTAACAGCATTCGCGGATGTTACTTCACTTTTTTACAGATCTAAAACTCTTCAAGATTTACAAAACAGTATGCAAAACGATATTAATTTGCTTAGACTTTGGTTTATCGAAAATTGTTTAGCAATGAGCCCTAAAACCCAAGCGTTAATTTTTAACTTAAATGACAAAAAACGCGTAAACCTATTACTCAAATACCATGAAGTTGACTGTACATCACCAAACTGCAACTGTTTACCTATTACTCTTGTAGATGAAATTAAATACTTAGGATTATTTGTTGACAGCAGGCTAAGTTGGAAAATTCACATAAATTACATAAAAGATAAGGTTATTAAATATACAAGGATTTTCTATTTACTTAGACCCTTTTGTAGTCAGGACCTATTACGAACATTGTACTTTGCCTTTGTTAGTTCGAAGTTAGAGTATGCTTTGACCTTATGGGGAGGCACATATAATACTACAATGAAAGCAATTGTTGTTCAACAAAACTCATTTATTCGTATTATAGATAATAAATCAAAATTAGAACACGCTTTGCCTATTTATAGAAAACTTGGTATTCTACCTATAAAGAATTTGTATATTTATATGGCATTAAAAGTTTATTATAATAGGAGTAACAAACAAAGAGAAGATATTCGAAATCCTACTGTAATCCTTAGAAATAGATTGAATGCGTATGTTCCAAGACCTAGACTTACCTTATATAAAAAGTTTTTCACCTATCTTGCTCCGAAATTTTATAATTACTTGCCCCATCAAATTAAAATTGTTAAAAAGTTAAGTAAATTCTTAAGAGTGTTAAAAACATATCTTCTGTTTCATGATATTATTTCTGTTTTATGACTGTTTAGAATAAGATATGACCTATAACTATAAGGAATATTTTTTGTGTTGTTTTATTGTTAGGTTTAAGAATACTTAATTGTTTAGGGTGAGATTTTTTTTTTGTGTGTTAACTAAGATATATATTTTCTATTTTGGCATAATGAACGTTATTTATATATAAAAAAAATTGCTTGTCCTATATAAATAATAAGTAGCTTTTGTCTTTTGTTGTTTCTTCCATGTTGAGAGATGAACATATTTTAACAAAGTTCGGTGAATCATCAAAATTTAATGTAACCGATCAGCCGCCACCTCTCTCTCTAGCTCTTGTCTTATAGATTTAAGGTTTCATGTATATCACCCCAAACAGGTTTTTTTTATCAACCTCGGGGTTAGACTTTATTAGTCTTAAGTTTGTAAAGTTTGTAATCTGAACATGTATATGTATATATTTGACTAATAAAGATATTTCATTTCATTAAATCCTATAATTTCTAACCTTCAAACCACGACTTATAGAGGAGCAATCTATTTAATGTATACAATTAATTATTAAAGTTAGAGGGTGAGTAAAGAGTTAGGATGAAAGTGATTGTCGTACACAATCTCAAGAATGAATAGTTCGAATGATTCAAAATTAAGTTGGCATGAGGTAGGTGTGAAGTAGAATTATTACATTTGGTTAAAATCGTTTAGAGTGTGGAGAGAGATAAAAATACGTAATTTGTTATAATAGAAATTTGTGAACATAGCATATAATATTATATTTACGAAGGAATAGGGTAAAATTGACATCGGCTCTTTACACCAAAAAAATTCAAAATATTAATTTATTATATTTACTGACAATTTTAACTTTTATATTTTACATAACAGAGTAAGAATTTAGCATTCGATTTTATACTTATGGGGATTAAACATTATGTGGTTGGCACATCAAATATTTGTAGTCACTTTCTACTTTAACCAAAATGGCATACCTCCTATTAAAGACAGGAAGGAGAGTCACTGTAAAAAGTACATTCATTTTATTACAACTTCATTATTTTTGTTTATTTATTATTATTATTATTATTTGTTTATAGAGGCTTAAAACCTCTCTGTCGCCATAGTTTTTCCTACAAACCCCAAACTACATAACTATTATTAGTTTACATATCCATTACCCTTGTGTCACTAAAGTTTTAACTCTGACTTCTCCAGTTTGATATTTTTACTTTCTTAATAAACGTAAAATAAATATTTTATCTTCATAAAATAAACGGTAATGCTTAGCATATTAAATATTTATAGTTATTTGTTTCTTTAACCAAAATAGAACACCACCTATTATTGAGAGGAAGCAGAGTTACAATAAGGTACAATAAGGTAAAATCATCATAAGATTCATCATAAAGATTCATTTCATTACTAGTATTTTTGTTTTTGTTGTTTTAAGGCGAAAAACATCATGGTCATCATCGCTAAGGAGTCATCGTAGTTTTTCCTACAAACTCCCAAACTATGTTATTATTAGTTTACAATCAGTTTCGATTCATTAACCACGTTACACTAAAGTGTCAACGCTGACCTCTCGCATTTTGTTATTTTACTATCTTGCATATATCTTCATTACACCTAACCTGTCGCAGACCTAGCTCTAGTGCCATCAACCGACATTTCATTTGTTATATTGGGGTAGTAGGATATAAGTATGACAGTCATTGTGGCGAAAAAGTTAGATGAGCTTTATTACCTGTTGGGTTTTGTCATGTAGAGATTGTTTTATACAATTCTTCCTTCTTTTAAGCTATTTTAGAATAAATAAAGGCATGTTGCGTTCTTTGTTATCGCCTACAGCATTGAAAACAACAACCCAATCGAGTTTTCCTTCATTGAGACCAGTTTTCCGGAAGAGCCTTCCCTTTTTACAATAAGTTAAATGAAAAATAAAACCAATAATTTTTAGTGATTAACTATATAACTTATAATGAACACCTACACCAAATTTATTATGCGAAAAAAAATATTATAACTAAATACCGTACTCAAAACAAATATTATAAAAATACGTTTACACAAACAATAATAATTTCTGACAACACACAATGAATTATTGCATTTTTAAAAATAAGCAACACAAAAATATTATTATATACTACAACGTTTAAAGTGAAGAGCTTAAGCGGAATTTCAAATTTACAGTAAACATAGTTTGCCCTACATTGGGCGTCGATTATAGTTTCACAACCTTCCTGCGATCTGTCCACTTTAATACTATATTACTTTGTTGTAAAATAAATTACAATCACCTACTGGAAGTGTTAGGCTATCTATTTTGTTTGACCTAGGTGATGCAACTGGTTGCCGAATATTTAGTTGTCTAAACATCCTGACTAAAACTCTTTCAACAACAAACTTCCAGTTATCAAATTAAAATTTACTATTTAATATGCTCAGCACAAAAATAATCACTTCTAAGCTGTGAATACACTGTAACTGACCTTATAACTTAATGTACTTGTGCTTTGGATATTTCTATAATTAAACACTGTAAATAATAGGAAACATTGTGATTGGATTATTACAACGGGTGTTATAACTCAAAACTTTCTGTACTTAAAAATACAAACCAAGAATTTATTCCAACTTCAAAATTAAACAAAATCAAACAAATAAAAATAGAATTTATCTTTGGGATCTTCCCCAAATACGCGAATTATATCAACTTAATTTTATTTTTAATGATACATTATTAATTAGGCAGAACAATTATTAATTTTAAATAACCCTTGTTTATACACCATTTATTTTATTTTCTTTAATATGTTAAATCAAATTTCAAGAAATCCAATAATTCACTCTCCTATCTAACCCATTATATAAAATAATTGTCATAGATTTTACTCAGGCAAATTTAATTTAGGAAATAACGTAAGCTGGCTTTACACAGACCTTAGGTACGCTCGCTTGGACCAACTTGACGTTGGTTAGATAATTTCATTATTTATACATTTGAATGTGTAAAATAATACGACCTTTGTAGTTTACTTTCGACGTAGAAATACTAATTCGTACGTTTCTCCCAAAATAATTATAGAGAATCGAATCTATAGTGTATCGCATAGAGTGATCGTATTATATATCATATAGCGTAGTAAGAGATATAGCAACTGCCTAAGAAGAATATCCAATAAGAGTTAGATAACGATTGTAGCAATATTTTATATGTAATACATTTTGTAAGTAGAACTCAAGTAAGATCCTAAGAGCGTAAGTAAGAACGGAAGTCAGAGAGTACTCTGCTTATATCTACTGTATGGTATTAAACCAAGTGTAGCACTCCTGGCTTTCTACACTAAGTCCAAATTTCTTGTAATTTCAACTTTTACTGGGAATTATTTTCGTCTAATAGTTGGTACTAAATAATCAAATAATTTCCTTTGTATTTACTTTATTTTAATGAAAATCTATTATTTTCGTTGAAACTTTAATTTCCGAACATTTCCAGTCTGTCTCCCCGCCAATTTTGAAGTGCTCAGGTTTTTGTACTCTAGGCTTTGGTTAATCTAATTTCTTCAATTAATTGTTCTTTTAATTCCCTTTGTAACTTTTCGCAGAGGTGACGGATTTTCCCGCGAGTTTGATTTTCGTAATATACGTGTTTTTTCTTTCACCACGACTCCAACTTGTCGAACACCACTCGTACGATTTCTTGATCGCGTTTTCGACACGCCCGTGTTTTTCTTTTGAGTTTCTCGCGATAAAGTGTCTGGGTTTACATACTCTTTATATCAGTCCATATGAAGACACTAGCCGCTGTTTCATGTTGTTTGTTGGTCTTTTCTTTATAATATGGGACTTATAAATTCTACTGTTTTTCTGATTTTTATTTTTTAACAAGCTTTCCGAAATTTATTGAATATACTGGTTTTATTTTACATTTTTACTTATTACTACCCTCATTTTAATAGTGATATACTTTAAATTTTCATTTGTCTTTTTATTTAACAAAAAGTTGTGAACGCTCTCACCCTTCCACGTTAATAATATTTAAACTTTTGACTTTATTTTGTTTTAAAAATTACGTACTTTACTACTCGTGTTACTTTATTTTCATCAAACTTTATTAGTTTATATATTTTAAGGACGTATGAACTTCGTTATCTCAGCTATTTTCTAAAATATGCTGAATTTATTAATACACTATATAACATTTATTTTTGGTCCACTTCTGTAGAATCCAAAAATAACTATCTTTATGTTTATTGAGCAAATTTCAAATTTCCCCTTAAATTTAACACCCTAAGACCTTTAACACCAAAGACGTCGGTGTTGTTAGGATTTAGGATAAGAAAATAATATATGTATTATAAATTCAGAAAATATTTTATTAACAAATGTTAACACCAGTTAAAACTTCAATGTCAGACGTTTGGTAGTTATTGGGAAATAATTTAAAAAATGTCGCAACTGCTTAGTTTGCAGGTTATTAGCATGGCATGGATGTGAAGCTCTATATAAACTGCTGGTGACCTAGAAAGGGATCTAAGACGTCAGCAGGAACGGGAAGATGCTACTGGTCACCAGAGAGACGTGGCCCAGGAACGTACTTTACGAAAGGGACTCACTGACAGTTTATAGACAGAATCACGGCCTATGTTGAAAATGTGAGCAGACTCATGTGTTTACAAACAAGAGTTGATAATTAATTCAATAATTTGCCATTGCTCTGTATTGAAGGGTTAAAGGTCTGATTAGAACAGATTATATTGTACTTTGTATTTGAATGATTAAATATCAGAAAGGAATAAGAATATTCATAACAAATGGTGCATCGACCAGATTTTTAGTCTTTACTAAAACAATTTATTACCATATGGAAAGTAATTGGTTTTTTAAATTTTAATCTTTATTTTTTACTAAACTAATTGTAATTTGTTTATGCTTTTACTTAAATTTTGGTATGTGTCTATTATGTTCAATTTATTGTACACTTTTAAGTTGTTGAATTTTTCTTCTTTGTATAACTATAGGAACCATCTCTATCAATTATATCTACATCAGTCTGTAATTAATTAGAGATAGAAAGCAGTACAGAAAGTGTAAGAGTTTTTTTTTTAAGAAGATACGTATGTGTACTACGTACAGAATTAGGTTTATTGAGGGTTTGTGAAAAAATGAACTTAACATTGTTTGAGATTAAATTTAAGTATTTACAGATTGATTTGAGTATCCCTGAGAAGCCATATTTAGAATATTTGTGATGTAATACTATAGTAGTAAAAACAAGTATTTCATAAAAACTGATCTAACAATATTTAATGCAAGCTAATTAACACTTATCCAAACTTTATTAGTAACTTTTAAGTCATCTGAGTTGTATTATCTATTACTTTTCATATTTGGTGTGTAAATTTGCAAAGAAAATAACTATAAGAAAATATTTATTCCAAATAAATAGTGCATAGGCCATGTTTTTAGTTTCTTATTAAAAATGTATTCCAATGTAAAATTTGTTCCTTACTAAAAGTTTTTTTCCCCATTTTCTAAAATAGTTAAAGGATTTGCACCATAACTTTAACTGATGTTTTTGCTGGTTTTGAAATTATGGTGTTAAGTTTTGTTAAAGTTTTTGCTAAGTTATAGGTAAAAGTTTGTTTGTAATGTTGAAATTGTAGTCATCACTAAAAATAACTGTTTCATGTAAAAATTTAGCGCATTTATTTTTTATATAATCAGTATTTACTGTAAACTTATCGCTGTATAGACAGAATGAGAAAAATAGGTTAAAAGTTTAATGTGTAATTGTATTCAAACTTTTTGATTCGTTTATGAGAGATAACTTGTGCGTCTCTATTTAAAAGTTTTTTTTTTTAATAGATATTAAACATACATGTATGCCTAAATGATTTAGTTGGTGTTAGTAGTTAATTATCTGGAAGTACTCAATTTAATTAATGGGATAATAAATATAAAATGGATTTTTGCGTGGGAAGAAGTTATTTTACAAATTAAATTTATCAAATTTAATTACAAATTATTTGCCACATACAAAAGAAACCTTTTGATTACTTTTTAAATTGAGAGAATGCTCTAACGATTAATCTTATTATTATTCTATTTTAAGATTATTAGTATAATTATTTTATTTCATGTTCTGATGCTACTGAATGATGTATGTTAATTTTTTTGTTGCACATAGATTTATTTTATCTAAATGTGGAGATCTATTACACATTATTAAACATCTACTTATGTAAGCGGCTATTAGTTGTTTCAACGTATAATTTGACATGAGACAAACTTTACTTCGATTTGGAAAAAAAAATTGTTTTCTTCAATTTCCATTGTTTCTTCTTTCCTCGAAAAATAAAACTTCACGGTTGAGGCATACAAAATTTTGATAAAAGTAATCTGTGTATTAGATTTGGTGAATTGAGTAATCAAATTTATGCACTGAAAATTATCAAATAGTAAGCCTTCTTTTGTAGTTTATATAACGTAACAGTGAAAGACAATACTTTGTCATTGCGAACGTTTCAACAAAAATGATTGACTCAGCATAATGTATTAGTATAAGACTTCTAAAATAAATAATTTTAAACAATACGTCTCAGAAAAAAAAATTGCGAAAATCTGTGTATTAAATTACTAACCGAAATCAGTTTTAAAAGTAAAAGTTTTAAAAGAAAAGTTTTAATTTTAATTATTAAGAAAATAATAGTTTTAATAAATTTGAAACAAATGAAGAGTGTTGTGGTGAGCGATGTTTTAAAAAAAATGCGTGTAATTAAATTGTTAGGTTAAAATGTTATTATTAATAAAAATGGATTTTAAAATTTACAGTAATAATTGAAGATTTTTAATGTTAATGAAGGAACAGGGAGTTTTGAAGTAAAAAAAAGAAATGTGAAATTTTGAAAACATAAGATCTTTAAAATCAAAGTAATTAATGAAAGAAAAAAAGAAAGAAAAAGTTATTTGTGGGAAATTAGTTAGGAATTTATTGATGAAGAAACTACAGTTTTGAAATTAAGGAAAAAGTTTACATGGTTTTTTATAGGGTGAAGTTATTAGTTTGTGTTATGGAGCTTGTTTTTACAACGAACTAAGATGTTCTGAGAATTTTTACGACGAATTTATGTCAACAAGTTTACGGCGAAATAATGTTCTCCGAATTTTTTACAAAGAATTATAATGGTCGGCTAATTTTACGACGAATAATGATCGGCGAATTTTACGACGAATTGTGGTATACTGGGAATACCTACTACGAATAATGGTTTACGATGATGCTACGAAAAAACAAAACAAATATTGTTCTGTGAATTATGGTTTTACGACAAGTTGAACTGAAGGGTTTGAAAATAATATAACGACATAATAAGACCCCCCCCACCCAAAGTAGATTCTGAGATAAAGGTGCTATAGTTTGATAATTTGAGTATAAGTTCGTTTAGGCCACAAATACAAAAATATTTTGTCTCAAAAAGATGTTGTTTACTATGTATGTTGAATGATTTATAAATTGTTAAAGTTTTGATGGAAGGAATAAAAAAAAATCGTGACCTAGCAATGAACAAAAAATAATTAAAAGTAAAATAAAATTTAAACTTCAGTTTTATTATAAGAAAGTAATTTTGAAGTAATAACTATCAATAAGTTCCCTAAAAAAAGTTATAAAATATTTAAAATAAACAATAATACGTAATAAATATATGTGTATAACTTTTGTTAAATCATAAGAATCTATAGAAATGTAACTTTAATCCAGAACCATGACAATATAATCTAAATACATATTTGTAAAATTTTGTTATTAAAACATACACTTACACATGATGTCTGCTCAGTTTGAGCAACAATACGAATCAGGAACAAATATTTTTGAACAAAAATTAATCTTTGTACAAGTTTTTTTTCAGAATAACGAGTTGTCAAGCAGAGAAAACAATACACCTATTAATATAGCTTACAGTACAGAGAATACATAGTACAAAGCTGTTTCTGGACAGGATTGAGCAACAACTACAGGAGCCGAGTTCAAAAAAGGCCACCTCTACAAGGTGCATAAGACACTGGAAGTCAAGACATCGCAAGTGTTTATAAGACTATAGTAGCACATACGTTACAGCAAAAAAGACTTGATGTTAGTTTTAAGCTCTATTCACTCAAATCCTAAAAACCTAGTTATCCCAGAGAAACATGGTCCTACCCAATCCCAAAGAGGATTTTCACCTCTACTACCATCTCCCTACTACACTATGCTTAAACAAACCCTAATCCGCGATCACCACAATTAATGTTCCCTTACATTACAAGACCGCTTCCTGAAACATTTATGAGTATGTACCAATTACTCTGAAATGGGAAAACCAAACGTGTACATTGTCACAAGACTACACTATAGTGACCACAGATGGACATTCAATAAGTACAATGTCTGGCAAACAGCTAAACGACTGGCAGTCGAAGAAAAGAGGCATGTGTTTCATCCCACGTCAAAGGATATCGAGGACGATATCAGAGGGCTCTGTGGCACACCTGGTAACCGGAGGAAATCTGACCCGGCAAAGCACTGCACATTCCACTGTGTTCTAGACAAATAGGGACCTTTAATAACAGAGATTAAGGGTGAAAAATCCTACCAATTCATCCTATACAAAGCCACCTCAAATATATTTTAATAAAAAATATATATTATAAGAAAAAACCATATGCATTAAGGCACCAGTCAGGTTATAACTAACCATTCCTCAGTTATAAGGTTAGGCACAACATTAGACGTTGGGACGACGTTTTCAAAGACGTCGGTGTTGTTAGGATTTAGGATAAGAATATATTTATTATTAGTTCAGAAAATATTTTATTAACAATAAATAATCAAATGTTAACACCAGTTAAATCTTCAATATCAGACATGTGGTAGTTATTGGGATATAATTGAAAAAGTGTCGCAACTGCTAGCTTGCAACAAAAAGACATTTCCCGAAAAGGTTTTAACAATTAAGTTATCATCCTTTGTTACAATCTATTCAGTTCCTTTATGTACTGGTTACAAGCTTAGTGATCTTATTGTGGTATGGTCTTGTGAAAATTAATTATTTATCTTATCTTAGGCAAGTCTTGCTCATTATTTTGGTGAATATGTGATTAATTCAAAATATTTGTCGTTTCAGTATACTTGTCAAGACGATAGCAACGGACGCCGACCTAAATAGACCAAAAATTTCAAGAGACATGCGGTATCCGAGAACAGTTATCACAAATTGCAAGATTACATATATTGAAGTCAATGATAGAGGCAACGGAGGATATGTATGTCTTAAATCAGGAGGCCCGGGCAATAATTATGTAGTCTTTCATTTCGAAACAAAAATGACCGTAAAATTTGAATTTGAAATTATTATTTTTGGATACGAAAATAGTATACTTGATTGACAGCAAATTTTACATATTATTTTTGATTTGAATAAGTAACAAAAATGTAAAATTGAATTACTGAAGTTGTGCACTTTTTTTTCCGTGACCACATATATACAATCTCTCTATAAACTAGTATATTGAACTTACAGTATTGCTTTTAAAAGAAGAAATAAAACTACATAAAATGCAGACTCCTCGCCCTTGAATTCAAAATCAGACGCAAACAGAAGTTGATAAAGAGAGACAGATAAGATAGATGAAAGAGAGGGATCTAACCGAAGGTCATGGAAATTTCATGAAATTGTAATCTGGAAAAACTACGAGACTTGATTAAATTAACAATAATATTGAAATCTGCATTGTACTATAGCAAACTAAACTTAATTCAGTTAATTTTGTGGATTTCTTCTAATTAACGTCTACTGATGAAAAACCATTACATTCACAATTTCTAAGCTTAGAACATGGCGGCGTACAGCGTTCTGATTTAAAACTTTTGATTGCTAACAGCTCTAAAAATATGATAATCCTGATTCTAAAGTTACAAATTAGTTTTGAAAAAAACGACTGTTTTTATCGTAATTAATTCTATCTGTAATAGTTAACAGTTTTTTGACAAGTAGTTTTTGGTTATTGCATGTTTAAGCAAGAAGAGTGACGGTTTCTTTTATACAGTTAATCTGGTAGGAGTAGAGCAACTTCCTGCAAAATCGTCAAAACTAAGTCTCGTTTTATATAACTCAAAATTGTTTATAACATGAGAGTAGTGTTATCCTAAGCTTGATTTTATTTTTTATATTTTAAATGCTCTAGTTAATTTTTTAACATATTTTTAAATATATAATAAAATAGAAATACACTCAAAAAGTAAAAAAAAAAATTATAAAATAAAAGAAAAACTTTTATCATCCCTTGGATTAACCCGCCGTGGTTTATTCTTTTCAAATGCATTTTCTGTATAAAAACAAAGAGATTTTTAGTTTAATGTTTAGTTGAGGGCATCAATCCAATCTTCCTAATTTTATGATTCGGCTGTTATCATCATCATATTGTTATGAATAAAATAAAATTTATTATCTTCGTGTAGAAATTTCTTTTAATTTCCAATTTCTTTTTTCTTTTTTTTTAACTATTTCAAGATTTAAAACAAAAACATACTTTATTTGTTCACAGTTAATAATAAAAAATATAAGGAGAAAATATCCTTTAATTGTTCACAGATGATAAAAAAAATTTGAAAACTGTTGTTGGTGTTTTACTTTGAAGTTAAACCACATCAGACTAGTTTCAGTGTTAAATCTGACCTAATAGTTAGGTAGTTAAATTTAATTGTTTCATTCCTTTTATAAATTTTTAAGCAGATGTGACAAAATGAATCCCGAACACCCTTGAGATGGTTTTTTAAAAATTTATTTACTAATAATGAACTGTAATTTTCTTTTACTTGTAGTTTGGTGCATTGGTTTGAGTTAAAATTTTCATATTTTATCGAAATTCAATCGACATCAATTAAATCAGTTTTGAATTATTCAAACTTTTCATAACTATAGTGATACAATGACCATAGTTTATTTTCTGCTTTCATCCAACAACTTTTAAGCCACCATTTTTGGGAGATAAAATTATCGATATTTCGATAAAGTCGATTTTGAGAGACTTGGAAGTAAAGAGTTTTGACTATATGGCACCTCCTTTCTAAAAGTTTAAATTCATTGGGCTTTTTAAACAGTTATGTTCATATAAGCCATAAGCAAAATCAAGAGAAAAATAAAGTAAAAATTCACCTCCCAGAGAGTTGTATCCGGCAAACTCAAGGTTAAAATAATCACATATCAATAAATCGGTCTCACACAATGTGCAGATGTCAGTACAAAACTAAAACCTCCTATTCAGCAAAACAAAATAACTCACGTGATCATTTCATCGAATATGAATAAAGATATTAAAATCTGCAAAATTCATAGAAAAAGAGTTTAATAAATAAATATTTGTATATAATAAGAATACTATATTTATTCATTTGCAAATTCTAAAATAAGTTTAAGAACGGTAGAAAAATCAATCCAAACATGAATAAGAGCCATATTATCACTTACGTAATTCAAGGTCTACGACCTGAAACTTGGGAAGAGATTATAATCACGGACAGTCCAACTCCAGAACAATTACAGAAAAATAAAAAAAATAAAAATAAATAGATCAACTTGTTTTTCAAAATTTCAATAAACCAAAATATTACACAAATATAGAGAAACATCTTACACTTCAAACTTTGACACCATAAATACTAGAAAAGATAAATTGAAACACTTAACCGAAATGGTACATTGAATTAGTGTTAATACAGAGAAAGAAATAGGAAAATATCCAAATTATGGAAATCAATTTATCGAACAAAGAGGTAATCAAATCATCAAATAAACGTGAACAAAAAATGTATGCAACAGCTAAATACACACAAAATACACAGAGATTTGCTACGGAAACGAAAACATATAAAAACTGACCAATTTGCAAGAAAGATAACCATTCGAATGAGAACTTTCCCCCCCCCCCATTTTTTCAGGAAATTCAACTCCGAAATATGTTCATTAAATAACCACCAAACTTCTCACTGTTCTTTCAAGATGAAAAACAAAAAGAATCACCCTACTTAAATAAATATGTAATATAGTATTATATTCATGGATAAAATAAAGCAAAAGCTTAAAGTTTCAAAATATTTAGATAATAGAAATTAGCACAATTGTTTCGCCTTGCGGCATCATTGGGCAACAAGTTAACAACAAGTTACCCGATGATGCCGCAAGGCGAAACAATTGTGCTAATTTATATTACTAAATATTTTGAAACTTTAAGCTTTTGCTTTATTTTATTCTTGAATATGGAGTTTCAACAAGAAATATCTGATATTACATTAAAATTGTAAATATATATATATAGTATTATATATGCAAAAAGGACAACCATTCAATGGAAAATTGTTATTATAATAAAAATCGTATATTCATATATATATATATATATATATATATATATATATATATATATATATATATATATAAGTATTCCTATACAAACATTAAAAAAAGGGCAGATTACTTCGAAATATTAAAAGACAGAAATTGTCAGGGATATATCTGTAAACTCCTCATATCAAACTAACTTATAAAATCCATAAAAGTAAACAATACTCTCAAAATTAAACAAAACTAAATAAATTTCAGCTACGATTAACTTAGAAATCAAAGGCAGATATTATTTCAACAGGATGTTAGGAGCGGGTGTAAAACTAAAAGGCCAGCGGTATTGAGTTTCATCAAAGCATAATTCTGCACAGCCAGAACATTTCTCCATGAGAATGAAAAATACACATATTCATACAAAATTAATGCATACAAAGAGGAATTAGAATGAGACATAAGCCAATCAGAACACAAATCAAACCAAATAATGCCCAATCAAAAATAACTATGTAAAACACGTGGGAGAAGGAGAGGGGAACAAGCGAGGAAAATTAAAAGTCAGTCTGGGAAGGAACACGCTCAAAATAACTTCAACTAGTAATAAGTGCCTGCAGATTAATGTCAAATAAAATGTAAAAATAAATAAAAGGAAAATTTCATATCCCTAATTAAAAATTCTATTGTAATGCGATAAATACTAGTTTAAACAAATGTGAACGAGTGAGCAATCAAAATAAGTGAAGTGTTTAGTGCGATATGTTAAGTAAAGAAAATTAAAATAAAAGGTCAATTTTAAATGTCTAGTATGAGAAAAGGGAGTGTCAGAAAATGTAAGTAATAGTTTCTAATGTAAACACTTGTAAGACAGATCTCGAGGGTTACAAAATATATCATAAAGAAGATATCGTAAATAGATTTAACAAATTTTATTATTTAAATTGAACTAATATAGAATGTTAGCGTAAGCAATTTTGTTTAAGTTAAGTAGAAAGTATCATGAATGAATAATTTTAGTTTATTATGTTTTACACGTAAAATTCAAGCGCTTAATGGAATAGTTTATGAAGAAGTTGTAATTGATACATTGGTCTTAGACTCTTAATGATATAATTAATAGATTGTTCTATTAACCTGGTTTCTTTTGGAGTCATCCCTCATGTCAAGTAAAGATTGACCCTAAAGGGTCTGGTGGAGCCCCCAATTTAAGAGTAGTAAATTAATTTCGAGGGTATTAAATCCCGTAAAATAAATAAAAAATTATCTAACGAATTCTTATGATTGAACTATACTGAGCAAAGACTAGTTGGGTTAATAGAAATTCCGGATCATGAAAGGTGCGTACTCCTAAATAGAGCACTGTTCAGATCCCAAATAACTTAATAACAAAAAATCCAAAAATAATAATAAATAAACTTTACAAAATAAAACTTATAAATCAAAATGGATGAAAGACGAAAAACAAACAAAAATTTAAGAAATAAATATAGTCAAGTTTACCCCGCCAAAATGTCTGGTAATACAAACCTTGCCTCAATGTCACGAAGTGATACGTCTCCCACCACAAGACGCCATTTTAGGTCAACAACATAATTATGACACACGATACACCTGTTACAATGCAAGACAATCAAGCTTCCCATGTAACTATCAACAACCTTGGCCGAAGATTTACAATATCAAATATTAGAGACGAAATATTGAAAAAAATCCAAACACTTTAATTACAGACAAATTGAGTAGATAATACTCGTAAAAATAGCAATTATGTCCACTTTGAATGTATTTAATACAATTTTTTTTAATGAAGAAAACTACAATATTACCACAATTAAATCAAAAATACATTCAAGTTAAGGTAACAAGATTAAATCACTCATAGATTCAGGAGTCAGTATGATAAATTAAAACTTCGTAAAAGATGTAAAATAAGAAGTAAATTCGTTACCCATAATAAAGTCTACCACCAACACAAAATTAGGAATACTGTAATTCAATTTAAAGAAAAATTCTATGTAGCATCTGAAATCAATGCAAACGTGTTTTTACGAAATTATTTTGTACTGAAACATAAAGCCAAAATTTACTATAACATAAAATTTCTTCTCTCTGTTTGAAGTTATTTGTTAATGATGGAAGTTCAATTTTATTATTATACATTTTCGAACATTTGCCATCATTTGTGTGTTTAAAATCAAAACACGACGTTTCGGGAATAAGAATCAATTCACTTGAATCGTTTTTAGTCACTTGATAACGGGAATTGATTCTTATTCCCGAAACGTCGTGCTTTGATTTTTAAGCAAATGTCCGAAAAATGTATAATAATAAAATAAAATTTCTCTCCAGAGAGATAAACACCATTGTAGAATGAATTTGGACTAACCGTGGTAAATTTGCACTTAGAAAAAGGTCGACTGATATTTAATTGAAACCTTAAACTCAAATAGAAATTAAATTATAGGATGACGTCATAATAAAAATTGGACAAAATATGAAAATGAAATTACTTGAAAATTAGACAGATTCAGAAGAATTTGAAAGGTCAAGAAGTTGAGAGAAAAGGAAAAAATTCATGCTCACATAGCAAAGGAGGAAAGTAATTTTTATATCCACCAAGAAAACCACAACAAATACAAATAAAAACGACAATCGGACACATACAAAGAAATAAAAATTCTTATCTACAAAATGATACACAAACAGACAAGACTATACACACTGAAGGTGGAAAATTCCCCCCCCCCCCAAAAATCATTACCGATCAAAATGGCACACCTTTTGATATATGCTCAAATTAAGTGAAACTCTATACAATCACATAGCCAACGTAATGAAAAATATACAAACATATTTACTACAAATTTAACAGTTTTAACTCTACCAAAAATACCGCCAGTAAAAATACAAACTGTGAATATTGTCATTTTGGTCATATATCACCTAATAGACATAGCTCCCAAGAAAGGAAGATTTAGTAAGAGAAATGAGACAAATTATTTCAGGCAAATATGTTGGAACAATGCCCAGATTTAACTGAATGTGCATCTCCAGAATTCATTGTGAAAACCAAGATGCACACACACAGACTGGTAGCCGATTTCAGAAACGTCAACCAACAAATTAAATCTCACAATTTCCATCTACAATCAATACATATTCGGTATTTAGCTGTCTAAGTAATGCGCAATATTTCGGTTAACTAGATTAAAAAAATACATTTTTAGGTGAATGTTGATGAAGCTAGTAAATCATTATTCACCATACGTATACAAGCTAACATATTAAGTTATAATAGACTACCCCAAGGAATGTGACCTTCATCAGCAATTAAACAAAAATAATTAAACCTACTACTAAGTAAACACATATATTCAAATTGCAAAGCGTAAATAGAAGATACGACTATATTTGTAACTACAGATAGCAAATTTGTAATTAAGCACAAGCAAAGGCAAATTTTCATATCAAAACATTGAACTACTATCCCACGAATTTTCGACTGAAGGATAAAAACTATTACAATAAATATTAAAGCAATACTTGAAAAAAAACAAAAAAAAAAACACCAAAAACACAGAAATGTGAGGACATTTCTGGAGTGTCAGGATATTTCAGAAACTTTATAAATGCACATGCAACAATAACACACCCTCTGGCGGAAACACAGAATAATACCAACAACAACATTGTTTGGACTTCAAAATGCCAAACAACATTTGAATAAATAAAACAATTTTAACATCACCACATTACAGTCACACTTTAAAGAATAGCGTCAAACAAATGCTTATACAGATGCTTCAAATGAAGGAATCGACGAAATACTGATCCAAATAATAATAAAGAATACTTAATTGCTTATTTATCAATAAAGTTAAAAGTTGAACCAAAAGTGAAAGGGAACTATTAGCTTTGTGTTATTCTGTAACACAATGGAGAGAATTTTGACCATCAAAGAGAATACTCCATCTTGGGACCCATTTGAAACAATTAAAATTAGCACTTCTAGGAATTGACCAAAATAATTTTTAAAAAATTGAGAGAATTGCAATCGTTAAATGTTATAAAATGAAATAATATACTTTGAATCTTTCAATGGAAATGAAATAAAAATATTATTAGCAATACATCAAGAACTAGTACCCGAAATTTTAAAACAATAATATGTTAACAGAAGGTCATTTATCAGATTTTAAAACAACGTTAAAAATTTGACCTAGATACCATTGGTCAACTTTAAATAAAGACGTTTTAAATTACACTGTTATGTAGGCCTAATATATTTCATAAAATAAAAATTTCATATTTTGAAAATAAATAATTAACAATAATAGAATAATATAACTAGGAAGTAGTACAATAACATGTGGACCGATTTTTATGAAACTAACTTTGGACGGATATCAATTATACGATTTCATCCTAAGTGGGGGGAGGGAGGTATAAACCATAAGCTAAATCAAGATAAAAATAAAGTAAAACTATACCTCCAAGACAGTCGTATCCAGCAAACTCTAGGCTAAAATAATTTGTAAAAGTTAGTGAAAAACTAAAACTCCATATTCAGCAAAACATATTTCGCGTGACTATAAATATCAACTAATATGAATAATGAAATTTAAAGTGAGGTCCAGACAAAAGAAAGAAAAAATTAAATAAAACATTAACTTTTAATTAAAATAAAAGTAAACAAAGGTGCAAATTAAAAGGAAACAAGTGCATCTACAGTGATTTGTATATGTTTGTGAAATAATAACGAAGTAAAAGGAATTTTTTTAAAAAATGTACAAAAATATAAGTGTTGTATAATAAATAAGTACAGTATAACAAACACACAGAACACAATTCTCATAAAAAAATACGCCTAAGTATCAGACGCGTTTCAACGACAAGGTCGTCCTCTTCAGTGATACACCAGCTACACCAACCAAATCACAACTTTTTGGTTGGTGTAGCTGGTGTATCACTGAAGAAGACGACCTTGTCGTTGAAACGCGTCTGATACTTAGGCGTATTTTTTTTATGAGAATTGTGTTCTGTGTGTTTGTTATACTGTATAGTTTTTCTCATAAGTCAAGCTCAACATTTAATATATAATAAATAAGTGTTTTTGTGTTTTCTTTTTAAATAAGTGGGTTTTTTTTGCCATTGGATGTAGAGAACCATCATAAAACAGGTTTCCTTAAATTTTTGTTATTATCCATCTTAGAGAGGCAACCCATTGGTTGGTATAATTATTTTAATAACACATGGATAAGAGCAAAAAACAATGTCTCTGAAATTTAATTGGAAACCATATGAACGCATTATAGTTCAATATACAAACGATTACATCATGTTAAATATTTGAGAGTGGGGGAGAGAGAAAAATCCGAATTCTTTTTTTAAGGAAACATATATGAACATAGCCTTTATTATTATACAGTATTTAAGAGGGACGAGTGTATGATTGATATCGACTCCTATACAAACAAAAAAATCAAAATTAAAGTTTATTATATTTTTATGAGAATTTTAGCACTCATATTTTATATAGCAGAGTAACAATTTATCATTAGTTTTATTAACTTTTGCAATGAGACATTATGTTTATTGCACATCAAATATTTACAGTTTCTTGTTGCTTTACATCAAAAGAGCACAACACCTGTTATAGACAGGACGTAGAGTTACTGTAAAAAATGGTTAAGATTCATTTTATTATTATCATCTTTTGTATTTGTTTTTTTTTTTTATTAGTATTTTTATTTTATTTTTAGGAGCGTAAAACCTCTCCATCAAAATTGTTAAAGAGTCATTTTAGTTTTTCCTACAAACCACAAACTACAAATTATTATTAGTTTACAATCATTTCATGTCACTAAAATTTTAAATCTGACTTCTCCTATTTTCATATTTTTACTTTCTTACATTGTAGCATTTAAATTCAAAAAAAGCACTTCCACATCCAACTTCCGTCGCTTGACAGATGCTGCCACCCGGCGAGATCATCCAAAACTAACGATCATATGATATCGGAGGGCAGAGTACAACGGCTGGCCAGCCTAGCTGTCTAAATACCCGTTATCTAGTCTACCGGTAGTCACTCACAATGCCTGACTCTTCATCGTTACGTTAGATATAATAAATTTCTTGATTCTCAAAAATTCTGCTTCAACCTTCAACGATGCTTAATCTACAGTTTCTGTGCGTTTTAGTCTATAATGTTGGTTAAATTATTATTTTTTACGGCACAAGCTCACGTGATCTGCGACAGGATTTTCCAGGTACTGAACCTTACAGATCTTATCATACTTTAAATTTTTGTTAATGCTTTAAAATAATTTATTAATTATCATGTATTATTTAAAATATGTATTTCATGTTTTGTTTAATATTCAATGTTCTTTTGAAACTGAGTGATTATAAAAATTTACTTTTAAAAACATACTTCACAAAACCTTGTAAAGGCACATTTTGAGTTTTGAACAATTATGTGAAATAAGTGCAAACTAATGTTGAACTTTAAATGATTAAAATATCTTATTGAAAATGTCAAATATAAAACAATTGGAGAAATCTGTTCTAAATCAGAAAATTTCGTTTTACAGACTTTGCAGACCTTGCAAGTCTTATACAAGCTTTGTTTCAAACAAAATTAAAATATATATAAATAGATTTATAATAATCTAAGAAGCTTTTAAGTACCATCTTAACGAATTTCTGTTATACCATCAATTTTCTTTAATTTTGACAAATAACCAGATATTTACTTTAATAATGAACTTTAATGCTACAACATGTCTGATTTTGTACAGACGCTAAAAAACATGTTTTTTGCTCATAGCTAATATGCTGGTAGAAGAAACACGGCTAAAGATCTGAACACGTTTCGCCCTGTTAACAAAACACGTTTTGTTTCAACATAGATTCAGAGTTTCACGTGCACAAAAGTGATGTTACAAAAAAAAAACTAACTTTATAGAACTCTAATTAAACTCATATTGTATATGTGCCTAAATCTATTTCAGCGAATATGTTTTCTAAAAAAAAAAAACTATCTTTTAGATGTAGACTTGTGTAATTAATTATAAAATATATAAAATATTTATTGGGTGGAGCCTGCATGCAAACTTTCGGTCCTAACAACCTCCCAGAGGTTAGTTTCTAAATTAAAACAATTGACGTCAATTAATAAAACTTAATATTCAAAATTTTCCTTTTTTTAAATAAACTTCTCTTTTTTTTTATAATAAATTCTTTGTCTAAAATATATATATTTATTGGCCAATATAGCATTTAAGTAATTTATAAAATAAGTAACATTATGTAACCTTTTTTTAAAACTTATCATTTCATAAATTAAAAAGGGGGGGGGATAAATATCAGTATCTTTTCATCTTTTTTTTATTTTGTAATTTTTACATTTAAGGGCGTATAATCTTTTTTTTTTTGGATTAATTATAATCCTGATAATTGTTAAGCTGTGCTCATTGTTTTTGTTAAATTTTGTAACTATAAAATATATAAACAAAAAGGGGGGATAAATCTTCAGAATTTATGGATTAATTTTTTTTTTATTTTTAATTATAATATTTTACATTAAGGGCGTATTACTATTATTAACTATAATCTTGTTAATCATAAGCTGTTTATGATAATTTTGTCTCAGGATGTCTTTCTCAATTGTAAATGATAAAATCTGAAACGTTGAAATTTTTTTGTTTCAATAAACTTGAGCCTTGTTAATCACTAAATTTGTTTTTGTCTTTTTTTAATTTTTAATTTCTAAACATTGTTACCATTTTGGTTCCGCCTTTCTTAAATTTAAGTCCCCTGGTAACATGTTTCTGGTAGCAGAGCGTGGTTTTCTCTAAATAATAAAGTCGTTGATTCTAGATTCTAGCGTGGTTTTCTCTAAATTATAGAGTTGTTAATTTTAAATTTTGGAACCGTAGTTAATTTTCAAAATTTTGCATTGGAACTATCTAAATTTAAATTCAAAATTTTCTTTGTTAAACAAGGCTCATTTTTATGTTTTGCAGCTTTTTCAAATACTGCACAACTGTTGCTGATGAAATTTTTTTTATATATTTAGTTTAAATATTTAGATATCTATAAATCTATAGTCTCTTTTTTATTATTTATTTATTTTTATAAACACTTACACAAAAACTTCTAAACCAATTTCGATAAAAAATTTTTTTTATTATTATTTTGTCTGCTTAAATATTTTTTTATATATATATATATTTACATACACTCCACACTAGTCATTCACTGAATTTGATCCAGACAGCGGGCTCATTCGGGAATCAAAAAAAAATTTAAATAAATAATAAAATCCAAAAATAGTTAAAAACAAAAAAAAAAACAAAAAAATTCAAAATCTCCTTCAAAAATTTTCTCGAGTTTTCTTTCGCTTGTCTGTATCAATTCATACTTACACACACACATATATACACAACAACTACACTACATATAATTCTTGAGTCTTTCTCTGGCTCTTTCATTTTTTTTGCATCATCTTAAAAGAAATTTTTTTTATTATTAAATTACTTGGTTTATTTTTTTTTAATAATTATCAGCAACAGTTAAAATGGCAGTGGATTTGCTGCGATTAGTGGACCCGTTAAAGAACACGGAGCTTGCTTTTGAATTTTTTTGTTTTTGTCATCTTGAAGGAAAATTATTTTTATTTAATTTTTTTTTTAATTTTATCATCATGGCGGTGGACTGGTTGATGCAGATGGTGGCATTTGTTTAATAGTAAATTGAAATGTTGAACACCTTTTAATAATATATCATTGTGTGCTAAATTTTCTTTTCCAAATTTATAGGGGCCCAGTTTTGTATGTAGGACAACATGGTTGGCCTGTTTGTCTATTCTTTAAATTATTCGGTTGTTCGTCTTTTATTATTAGCAGGTCAACATGTTGGTTCCTTATTTAGTTTGTTTAGGGTTGAGAAAACCGGAGTTTGTTTTTTTTTTGTCATGGGTCACCTTTTATATACATTCACCTTGGTACCATCTCTTTTGCTACACCTTTTTTTTTACACTTCTTTCTTTTGTACATTTTTTTTAAACACTTCAAAATTTTGATGGAATTTTTTTTTTACACCTTTTTGATTAATTTAAATTCCTTTTTGGGGCACATGATTAAAGATACACATATAAGACCTTAAGTCAACTACAAGCCCTGCTTTGCGCAGCAGAAAATTCTTTTGACTCCCCAACGTTTCATACTGCTTCTTTGTTTATTTTCAAAATGTATTATTTGTTTAGACCCTTCAAAATTCTTTTTTCTCACGGAAATTGTTAAGAGCCGTGAATAGTTTAAATTTCTCTTCGTATGGGAGAAAAGGAATTTAAAAATAACGACGCTGAGCATGATCTGACCTAATTGGCTTCAGGAGTTTTTTTATTTTTATTTATTTTTGTAATTCAATGTAAAGGTCGGCTCAGAGGATACTCCCCCCCGTCTGAGTCCGGCCTTTCCTGTAAGTCTAAAGTGTTATGCACTTTCCCTCCCCGGTCCCCGGAGTGGTCGCCTCCACTTGGCTTCCCGAGGTGCCACTTCACCCCTTTTCCCCACGTACCTTAGAGTACAAAGTCAGTTCATGCACAGCAATGTCGACCTTTGCGTCACCCTTCAGCTCTTTCTGTCGGGGGCTTGTCCCAATGATAGGTGGGAAGAGCTGAGACGCTATAGAAATTTCAAAATTTAATAAGTAAGTGCCGAAGGAGGCTACACCCTAGAGTGGTGATTATTAAAGCATTATGAAGCGTTGTTTCTATCAGGTGCCCCGTTTCAAAATTTTGTAGGAGGCCCTTCTGGCCCCTTCCTTAGAATCCTTTTCGAGGCCCTTCTGGCCCTTGTCCCTTGTTCAAAATTTTGTGGGAGGCTCTTCTGGCCCCTTTTCTTTTCCACTCTAACTCCGTCGTTCGGGGGGGGAGAGCTGTAGCATTTAAATTCAAAAAAAGCACTTCCACATCCAACTTCCGTCGCTTGACAGATGCTGCCACCCGGCGAGATCATCCAAAACTAACGATCATATGATATCGGAGGGCAGAGTACAACGGCTGGCCAGCCTAGCTGTCTAAATACCCGTTATCTAGTCTACCGGTAGTCACTCACAATGCCTGACTCTTCATCGTTACGTTAGATATAATAAATTTCTTGATTCTCAAAAATTCTGCTTCAACCTTCAACGATGCTTAATCTACAGTTTCTGTGCGTTTTAGTCTATAATGTTGGTTAAATTATTATTTTTTACGGCACAAGCTCACGTGATCTGCGACAGGATTTTCCAGGTACTGAACCTTACAGATCTTATCATACTTTAAATTTTTGTTAATGCTTTAAAATAATTTATTAATTATCATGTATTATTTAAAATATGTATTTCATGTTTTGTTTAATATTCAATGTTCTTTTGAAACTGAGTGATTATAAAAATTTACTTTTAAAAACATACTTCACAAAACCTTGTAAAGGCACATTTTGAGTTTTGAACAATTATGTGAAATAAGTGCAAACTAATGTTGAACTTTAAATGATTAAAATATCTTATTGAAAATGTCAAATATAAAACAATTGGAGAAATCTGTTCTAAATCAGAAAATTTCGTTTTACAGACTTTGCAGACCTTGCAAGTCTTATACAAGCTTTGTTTCAAACAAAATTAAAATATATATAAATAGATTTATAATAATCTAAGAAGCTTTTAAGTACCATCTTAACGAATTTCTGTTATACCATCAATTTTCTTTAATTTTGACAAATAACCAGATATTTACTTTAATAATGAACTTTAATGCTACAACATGTCTGATTTTGTACAGACGCTAAAAAACATGTTTTTTGCTCATAGCTAATATGCTGGTAGAAGAAACACGGCTAAAGATCTGAACACGTTTCGCCCTGTTAACAAAACACGTTTTGTTTCAACATAGATTCAGAGTTTCACGTGCACAAAAGTGATGTTACAAAAAAAAAACTAACTTTATAGAACTCTAATTAAACTCATATTGTATATGTGCCTAAATCTATTTCAGCGAATATGTTTTCTAAAAAAAAAAAACTATCTTTTAGATGTAGACTTGTGTAATTAATTATAAAATATATAAAATATTTATTGGGTGGAGCCTGCATGCAAACTTTCGGTCCTAACAACCTCCCAGAGGTTAGTTTCTAAATTAAAACAATTGACGTCAATTAATAAAACTTAATATTCAAAATTTTCCTTTTTTTAAATAAACTTCTCTTTTTTTTTTATAATAAATTCTTTGTCTAAAATATATATATTTATTGGCCAATATAGCATTTAAGTAATTTATAAAATAAGTAACATTATGTAACCTTTTTTTAAAACTTATCATTTCATAAATTAAAAAGGGGGGGGATAAATATCAGTATCTTTTCATCTTTTTTTTATTTTGTAATTTTTACATTTAAGGGCGTATAATCTTTTTTTTTTTGGATTAATTATAATCCTGATAATTGTTAAGCTGTGCTCATTGTTTTTGTTAAATTTTGTAACTATAAAATATATAAACAAAAAGGGGGGATAAATCTTCAGAATTTATTGATTAATTTTTTTTTTATTTTTAATTATAATATTTTACATTAAGGGCGTATTACTATTATTAACTATAATCTTGTTAATCATAAGCTGTTTATGATAATTTTGTCTCAGGATGTCTTTCTCAATTGTAAATGATAAAATCTGAAACGTTGAAATTTTTTTGTTTCAATAAACTTGAGCCTTGTTAATCACTAAATTTGTTTTTGTCTTTTTTTAATTTTTAATTTCTAAACATTGTTACCATTTTGGTTCCGCCTTTCTTAAATTTAAGTCCCCTGGTAACAACATATAGCCTACACAGTATAGAGAAAGTTATATGATGGATCAAAATATCAATGTTAAATTTAGATATATTTGTTTTCGGGTCTCTTGAATAAAAAAAAAGCGGTTTCTGTTGTCTGTATCGTATTTTAAACCTCAAATGTGAAAACTGAATTTAATAACATTTGATAATTTGTAATATTTTGGGACTAATTTTAATTATTTGATAACTGAAAATTTGTGGATAGATGCTATAAGAAATATATAAAAGATCTATTAACGATTTTTTATTGAATTTTGCCCTTTAATGTTGCCTCTAAGGACACAGACAAAATGTATTTATTTAGTCGTCACTATTTCATAAATGCCGGTCCGTATATAATGGGGAAATAACTTAAATAGACCGTGATAAACAAATCAGCCAAAGGGGTGATAAAAAGGATGTCAAAATTAACCGCATACATTGCGTTCTAATTTTTTTCGAAATATTGAATGCTAATAGCCTAACTCAAACAAAAATTTTATGGCTCAAGAATAATTGGCAATAAAACAAAGATGAACATTACACCTACAGTGTAATAATTATATGAAACATATTAATCAATACGTTTTGTTTGGGTAGCTAAAGGCCCATAAATTTGAAGAGATCCAATGTTTAGAAAATCAAGAATTTGACGTTTTTTTCTTATTTATGATATTCCCAAGTTTTTAAATATAAATATAAACAAATTTTTTATCGCTAGATAAATATAAAAATTGTCCAAATACCAAATTTCATTAAAATTGATCCACACGTTTAAGCTATAGAGCACTGTACAGACGACAGACAGACACCATGCAAATACGACTTATATGAAATCAAGGAATCTTAAAGTCAATTTTTTGATGCGAACCATAATGTTCCCCATATATATATATATATATAAAGAAGTAAAAACACTAACTTCATTGCAGAAAAGATTTCAAAAATTAAGTTTTCATCCTTATTACAATCTACTCAGTTCCTTTATGTACTGGTTACAAGCTTAGTGATCTTGTTTAGATGTTGTCTTGGAGAAATTAACAATTTATTGTGTATTTAGACAAGTTTTGCTCAATATTTAAATGAATATGTGATTAATGCAAAATATTTGTCGTTTCAGGATACTTGTCAACGAGACAATAAGGGATGAAATATCTACAAGTTTTCCAAAAGTTTCAAAAGACATACGGTATCCTCAAGTATAAGACAAGAGAATATTTCTTCAATACGTATTTTGAAGTCGAAAATAAAGGCAAATGAGGTTGTGTATATCTTAAATCAGGAAGCCCGCGTCAAGAATTTGTAACCTTTCATTTAGAATCGAAACAGGGCAAAGGATAGAGTTTCAAATTTCCATTTAATTAAATTTAGAAAGTTAATCAGCAAATTTTACATAGAATAAGTAATAACAATGTTTAAAAGGATCACTGAAGTTGTGCACTATTTTTCGTCATCACCCTTGTACAAACTCTCTATAAACAATTATATTGAACTCAAAGTATTACTTCAAGGAAAGAAAGAAAACTACATAATTAAAATTCACATCTCTCGCCCTTGAATTCAAAGTCAAAAGTGAAAAAAAGTTGGTAAAGAGAGACAGATACGAAAGATGAAAAAGAGAGATCTAAACGAAGGTCTTAGAAATTTCATGAAATTGTAATCTGGAAATAACTAAAAGTGAAATTTCTAAAAAAATGGTATAACTTATTTTAAAAAATATATATGAAAATCTACATTGAACCATACCACACTAATTTCAAGCAGTTAATTTTGAATAATACTTTTAATTACGTGTAATGAAATATATCAATTACATTTAGATATTTTAAGTACATAACACGACGGTTCTGAATATAAAACTTTTGATTGCTGACAGCTCTAAACGGGTGATAATCCTATCACAGTCTTTGTAATTTCATCGGGCTACATTTCTACTTTCAAATGACTGATTTCTTGTTCGATAACCATTCAAATGATTACATTTCAAAAGAGTACTTTCAAAAGTAGACTTGTTAATGGCTCGTCTGTCATTGTTAAAGTAATGCCATAAAGAAGGCTATATACTGTTGTATTATTCCGTGACATTACTTTGACAATATCAAGCAATATAGTCTGTATTTCTACAGATAAAACAGGGTAAGGTTTTATGTACTTTCGCTGAACAGTACATTGACACGTGGCTATTTTTATCACTTTTTAAAACAATGATAATTATTTTGATTTATGGAGGTATGTAGAATTTTTTTATCACTTACTACGGAAAAACAAATTGTAATTACGAAGTACAAATTTTTATTTCAACTTAGTCCAAAAATAAGTGGGTAGCTTATGACAAAATAGTATTAGTTAATTACGTAAGAAAATAAGAAATGTTTCCTTTGACCTATTTCAAGATAATAGAATCATTATTCAAATCATTAACATATTTCTTTTATCTACTTTTTATTACCATAATTATTTTTAAAAAATACTTATTCTTTTATTCAGTTTAAAACAAACCAAGATGATGTGCAGTCAGTTTCTGATTGGTACAGTTTTGTTAAGTGTGGTTGTATTGGTATACCTGACTACGTCAGCACAATGCTACGGTCCAGAAGACACCCTGCCAGATACTAAACCCTGCCATAGACTTAAAAAGGGCAAAAGACTATTTGGTGACGTGTAAGTAACGTTAAATATATTTCATGGTTTTTGCTTTAGAATTACAAAGCTAGGAGATTATTTTTCCAATGGTAATATCTCATTAAGATGTTTTTTAATGAGTCCTTACTTTTGATCCCCCCGTACCAAAAGGACCAATTAAACCATTTTATGAATGAAGTCAGTGTTAGATCTTATTTGTCACACATATACTAAAGAATATACAGTTCCATTGACTAAACAAATTTTTGAGGCCATCATGGTACTCACACAGTCCCATTGGTAGATTAAGGGGTTCTAACACCGACGGGGTAAATTTCTTTAAAGCATTAAAGATTCATTTTATTACTAGTATTTTTGTTTTTGCTGTTTTAAGGCGAAAAACATCATGGTCATCATCGTTAAGGAGTCATTGTAGTTTTTCCTACAAACTCCCAAACTATGTTATTATTAGTTTACAATCAGTTTCGATTCATTAACCACGTTACACTAAAGTGTCAACACTGACCACTCGGATTTTGTTATTTTTACTAACTTACATATAGCTGCATTACACCTAACCTGTCGCCGACCTAGCTCTAGTGCCATCGACCGACATTTCATTTGTTATATTGGAGGTAGTAGGATATAAGTAGATGAGTAAAAAGTTAGATGAGCTTTATTACCTGTTGGGTTTTGTCATATGGAGATTGTTTTATACAATTCTTCCCTCTTTTCAGCTATTTTACAATAAATAAAGGCATGTTGCGTTCTTTGTTATCGACTACAGCGTTAACTAAATACAAAAACAAATATTATAAAAATACGTATTACAAACAATAATAATATCTGAAAACACCCAATGACTTAGAGTCGGATAGCTCAAAATGAAAAAAAAAAATTGGTTTTTTATATTGTTTTGTACTGTGTCTATTTAGAATTGATTAAAGACCTTATTTATTGAAACCCGTTGAGTCAAACTAGTTTTATAAGCATTTGTTTAAGTTAGTGCACCCTAATCAAAAGGTTATTTGTCCTAGTGGTGAACCGATGAACCTTATAGGGGTTGTTAATGTAACTACGGGCTAGGATAGGCAATCTGACTCAAGTGTTGTTAAATAACTAACTGTACCTAAGTGTCTTAGTGGTTAGAGGCTTGAAGCATCAGTCCCTTGATCAAGGATTGGTACCTAAGGTTGTGGGTTCGATTTCCACCTAAAACACAAGGTTTTTTCTGTACAGTTTGGTTCACTCCAACCTGTGGTACGGTGGCGGGAGATGCCCCACTATAAATAAACAGTGGTTGGCTTGAGTGGAAGTTTACGGGGTTGGTTTGAAAAAAAAAATGCACAGAAAACACCAATTTTGCAAGTTGTAATTTTTTTCAGTATAAAAAAAAAACATATAATCGATATATTTTTGTACCTATATATTAGAGTGTTTCAAGAGTGCAATATTTTATGGTGCTGGATTGTTTTTAAGTAAGTGTAACCTGACCTAACGTAAAGTTTTAACGTTAAACGCGATTTCTGAAAAATAGCGTTTTTTCTTACAAAAGTACCCTTTTCTCATGAACTATAAATATATCTTTATATATTTTGTTTTTTGTTGTTTGTCATATTTAGCCAATCATTTTGTATGTAGGGTTATTTATTACATCTTACAGTTTTAATTATTTTTGTTACAAAACAGCGTGGTTAAAAAAGTTTCTAAATTATAAAAATTCAAAAAAAATATAAGAACTTATAGTTCATTTTATTCAAACATACAAAATGACCTCCCATGTATGACGAATAAAACAAAAACATGATAACCCCAGTTATGGAGCAGGATGTCTTTAAACTTATGTTACAAGTTAGTGAACTCACTTATATATATGGTCTTTATCTACGATTTCCCAAAATTTAACTTTTTTACATATATGTACTACAACGGAAATTCGTTGTATGGGATTATATTTTGGTCAAAAATGAGAAAAATCAAAATTTAATCCCAATACAGTACAAGGTTTGGCTGATTTGTAACCAACTTTGCTGCTCAGCGTGAGTCGGTGAAACTGACCTATGACTCGGTCTAAAGTAAACTTTCGCCTACCCGTTCTGACAGTAAAATCGTATGTCGGTAGATTTTGAATAAAAAAATGGTATACGATGAATTATGGAAATATGAAATAATAACGTTAAAGGATGTGTAATTGTAGTACAAGTTGTATGCAATACAGATAAGTTACGGTTATTTCATAAAAATTAACGTGCGCTGCAGCAGATTTGAATGAAGAATTAAAATTTTTTCCAAATTACTCAAAATCAAAAAACCTTGGTATTTCTGTGATTTGTAAATAATTCTAATTTTGAAAAAAATAATATTAAAAAAGTTAAGAGAAATGATATAATTTGAAAGTTAAATAAAACGTAAATAAATGTAAATTTTGAGAATGTATTGTATAGGGATAATTAATAGAGTAAAGTTTAACAGATAATTAAAGTAAAAAATAAAAAGTTGATTAAAATAGAAAAGATATGGTTTTCACACCTTTGTGTTGAAATGGATAAAGTTAAAGTTTCAAAATAAAGAAAACCTGTTTAGAATCAAATAAACTAAAGAATCTGTAAGTCCTAGGGTGATCAGTAAATAATAACCCCCCAAACGAAGAAGTGTAAAACCAAGTGTGAAAATAACCAAGATCTGAGGGTCAGACAGAATCTTCGCTGCGGCTAGTGCGTTTATTAAAGGAACTAAACAAAATGGTGAAGTTTCAGAACTCTAAAGTGACAGGTGTGAAAAACAAAAACTGAAAATCATGCCGATCATTGCATAACGAATTGCAGGTGAACGAGCGGGCCGAAAAACACCATGCGAACTTCTCGCGAAAGCTGACATGAAGACCTACAAAATGCTGGTAAATAAAAAATGAAACTCAGTTAGGAAAACCGCTAGAAGAGAATAAAGAAGAAACAATAGGGAATTTTACAGTAACAAGTTAGAAAATGTAGAGTTCCAAACTCCAGGACTTCGTGACGTATAAAGGGGAGGAGTCAAGAATACCAACCGACAGCCATAATAATGAAAATGACTAATTACAGGAAAACAATTAAAACAGAAGATTAGAAGACTTGGACCATGGTAATTCACTCATAGGTAAACAAACCAAACGTTAGAACTGAAAATTAACGCAAGAGTTACGTAAGAAATACGAAAATAAAGAACTATCGTATTATCCCTGCGGGGGAAAGAAATTGGTATGGGAATACGATAGTTTTAGTCTATAAATACAGTTGCACGAGACTTCATCGCGCTCTCTTAAAAAAGTAGTTGGAACAATGGTAAGGGGTTACCTTGCCCGATCGCTCTCTCTTAAAAAAATTCTTGAAACAAGTGTAAGGTGTTACTATGCCCGAAGCTATTTTGAAAAAGTTGTAAAAAAGTTAAAATGTTTAAGTATCAGTGCTAAAGATCAAATCATAAAGGAAATAAGTTGAAGTGAGAAGTGGAAATAATCTGCAGTGAGTTCCAAAAAAAAGTGGAAAATCTTAAACTTCCAGAGTTAATGAAAATTGACACGCCACAGGAACTTCGCTAAGAAAACATGGAACAACTGTAAACTTCAACAACAACCGGACACCAGAAAATTAAAATCATCCCACCATCCAGGAGCATCTAGACCAGGATCTTCCAGACGTCGGTCAAGGTATGAAAAGTTATTCAAACTACCCTTTTACTTATTAAGGCAAAATTGGCCAAAAATTAAAGTTAGAGTCAAACTGATTTTCCTGGGATATAAATTTAATATAATCAATTAAAATTTGTGTAGGTTAAGATATAATACTTGTGTGTGGATATTTCTTTTTCATAGTTAATAAAATATTTATATAATAATCCTGAACAACTAATTAGATTTAAAACTTAGAAATTAGTTTTCAGATATTAATAAGAGGAAATTTTTTGTTAACATAATAGTATAAAGTATGAAATTTTCCTCTAAATTAAAATAATTGCCTGTCTGCTACCTAAAGATAAAAGTAATAATGTAGACTAATAAATTGTATGAGAATATTTTCAGTGATGAAAACTAAATAATTTTTGTAACTTTCTTTTTTAAATAATTTTGTTCTTGGTTACTGAGAAAAATTGATTTTTGTTTCTGTCAAATTAAATAGAATAAATAAGTTTCAGTTATTAATATCAAAAACAATGTGTAGTCTTTTATAATTATCCACACATCTTGGTTATGTTTACAGCTAATATTTTGAATAAAGGTAAGATATAGTGTATTTACAAGGTATTCTCAAGAACACGCTCCCTAAGGAATACAAAAAATAATAAAGTAAAATCGTGTTCTCCCTGAGCATAAGGGTAAATTAAATACGGTAACTGGAAGTAGTTAAATAAAAAAGGGGGGTACTGGCAGTTTGAGGCAACCTAAACTGTAGAAGAGGTTATTCAATCCAGGCCAGACAAAATATAGAAGCTTACACTTCCAGGGGATTGAATAATTCATTCTTTGTTTCGCGGAAACGAATCCTGGACGAAAAAATTTAAGGATTCGAGGCTAGTGCGCTTAGTAAATAAGATAGGGGAAGCGTACCGTCTAGCTCGTAAAAAAGTTGAGTTTTTTCGTTGTAGTACATTTTTTCTCAAGAACCACTCATCATATTAAAATCAAAATAATTGCAGTTGTACTTTACACCAGTACACATATTTCGAGCATAAGATATTTTTTTTAAAATTGTAATTTTTGTAAATAAAAAAATATTCAATCATTTTGTCAAGAAATTAATATTTTTAATTTTATTTTTTTAAATATTTAATATATATATATATATATATATATATATATATATATATATATATTTAATTTTTGTACCCTTATTGTTAAAAGAGTCCATATAATTTTGTTGTAAAATAAAATTGATTTAACCTACCAACAACTGGATTCCCTTGTTTTAAATGTGTTATTTGAAAGTGATCAAATATATTTTGTGACTTTAAAAGTGTTTTCCGAAATAAAATATGATCTGATTGTTTGAATACAAGTTAAATAGTTCACGATTTTATAATTTTAATAGCAAAATTAGATCAAGTTGTAAATAGATATTTACCACCAAAGTATGTCCAGATCCCAAATTCGATTAAAATTGATCAACACTTTTGAGTTATAGAGCACTGTACCGACGACAGACAGACATAATGGCAAACACGAATTATATGAAATCTGGAGTTCTTAAAATAAATGTTTCGATGTGTCACTTAACTCTTCTTATATAATGAAATTTTTTTTAGACATCAATTTCGTTGTTAAGTCTTTCATAAGAAACCGGATAGATTCTTCTACAAAACTAAAACATGTCCGGATCTTTATAATTTTATAAGAGGTCTTATGTTCACTCTCTATGAGTTTTTATTTCTTTTCTCACCCTGAATAGTCTCTGCAAAGAATATCCGAATCATCAAACTTTTTGTCTATCATTAATCATTTTGTAAAAAAAATATATTGAGGTATTATATTGCCATATTTCATTAAAAACTGAAAAATATGACTAAATTAACAACTTTAGTTAAGTTGAGCGGATGTCCATGAAATTAACAAACAAATCTAAATAGCATAAATTCCGATTTACATAATTAGATCCGTCTGATTTTGGCGTGTTTTTGTCTTAACCACTAAGTGATGACGTACAACGCAAACTTTATAAACTGCCTTTTGAGTTTTCGAATAAACTCTAAAATGACGGTCCAATATACCAATTGTGTTTTTTGGTAAAAATATCTGTGCTGTCTACTTCATTATTAGACACATAAATGTACTTTATATACAACCGGTATCGTATTTTTGATGCCTTCTAAGTGGTGAATACTCTTAGAATACAGTAGTGAAGTCGGTGACATGTTCAAAATATTGATTCATGAAATTCACGGGATGACTTTGCGTGCAGAGGTTACATTAGATTCACAGCTGCTTTTGGCTGTAATCTAAATGATGGCTTCAGATACACATATGTGTTATGACATTAGTCAAATGTAATGCAACAGAACTCGTTATGTCAATAATAACCCCTCCCCCTTAAAACTCCCTAAATGTTAAAGAATCTTTTTAAGGGTAGTGGACGTACATTATAACATAATTACTGATAATAACGATGGTAAATTGAATTTCTTCTCGCGTTACTCTTTAGTTTACAGTTTTTTTGCCTTTTCTGAATTTTTTGCAAAATGGTCGTAACGATTTTTGCAACTGGGAGACACATATGTAGAAGAGTAAAAACACTAACTTCAACAAAACAAGAAGACATTTCCAGAAAAGGTTTTGAATAATTAAGTAATTGTCATCCTCGTTACAATCTAATCACTTCCTTTATGTACTGGTTACAAACTAAAATATCTTGTTGAGATGTTGTCTTGTGGAAATTACCAATTTATTCTAATATTTAGACAAGTTTTGCAAACTATTTAGGTTAATGTGTAATTAATTCAAAATATTTGTCGTTTCAGGGTACTTGTCAACGAGACAATAAAGGAAGACACTAGTGCAGGTTTACCAAAAGTTTCAAGAGACCTTCAGTATCCGCTAAATCGTGAAAGAGATGATTATTATCTTATTACACGTATTGATATTCATGATAAAGGTAACGGCGGTTTTGCACGTCTTACAGATGGAGGCCCGGGATTTGAATTTGTAGCCTTTAATCTGTATACTTACCTAAACGTAAAATTTGAGTTTCAAGTTTTAGTTTATGGGTATTTCAATTAATTAACTTTATTTAATTTGTCAGCGAATTTTGTATTTTATTTTTGGTTTGAATAAGTAATAAAAATGTAAAATTGAATTACTGAAGTTGTGCACTTTTTTTCCGTGACCACATATATATATATATATAAATATATATATATATATATATATATATATATATATATAAATATATATATATATATATAAAAATATATATATATATACATATAATCTCTCTCTATAAACTAGTATATTGAAGAAATAAAACTACATAAAATGCAGACCCTTCGCCCTTGAATTCAAAGTCAGACGCGAACAAAAGTTGATAAAGAGAGACAGATAAGAAAGATGAAAGAGAGGGATCTAACCGAAGGTTGTACAAATTTCATGAAATTGTAATCAGGAATAACTACTAACCTTGGATAAATTAACAAAAATATTACAATCTGTCTTATACTATACCTAACTAATTTCATTCGTTTAATTGTGTATACTTCTTCTAAATATTACATGTAAATTTTCTAAGTCTATAACACGACATTGTACAGATATCTGAATTAAAAAAAACCATTCTCTTGCTAACAGTTCTAAAAGGGTGATAATCCTGTCTCTTAAGTTCCTAACTAGTGTTGAAACAAAAGACTGTTTTTAGGACAATAATTCTATCTGTATTAATTAACGGATTTTAGACATGTGGTTTTTTGGTTTTGCATGTTTAAGCAAGCAAAGGGACGGTTTCTTTTGTACAGTTAATCTGGTACAAGTATCAACTTTCTGCAAAACCGTCAAAATTACAAACTACAATTCCTGATACAGACTTAAAATAGAAACACACTCAAAAAAGAAAAACTTAAAAAATCAATAAGAAAATAATCATTATACCTTGTATTATCTCTGCCCCCATTTATTCTTTTAAAATGTATTTTTTCTATAAAAACAAAGAGATGTTTAATGTTCAGTGAAGAGAATCAATCTTCATAATTTTATGTTTCGGCAGATAGCATCAAAATTCTTTTTGGTACGGAAAAAATGAAAGGAATTTACTTGCTTATGTGTAAAAATTCATATAAATGATCAATTTGCGGTTTTTTAAAGATATTTCCAGGTTAAAACAAAACATCATTAAATTGTTCACAGATGATAATATAAAATATGATCACAGGAAAAGTTGTTGGAGTTTTGTTTTGAAGCCAAACTACAGCAGATGGCGATGTTTTGTTTGTTTTCGTGTCTGTATTAAATCTTACCTCATATCTGCGTAATGGGCCTTGCACTTTTTAAAATCATTAAGTAGTTAAATTTAATTGTTAATTCTGTCTTCAATTCCTTTTAAAAATTTCTATGCAGATGTGACAAAATGAACTTTGACTACCTTAAAAATAGTTTTAATTTATTTAATAACTAACATTTTTATGAACTTTTATGAAAATAGTATTTTAAAACCTACCTGAGATTTAAATCCGGTTAATTATTTCCCCCTTCTTTTTTGGCCCATATCCAAAAAAAAACAATACATTAAATAACATAGATTAGGGTAGGTAGTACAAAATGGAACACTTACTATCGATAAATTACACTGATTTTATAAATTAGTACTTATATATCAAAATGACCTGTTTAAATATGAGTAAGCAGTATCTGAATTGTGTTTTAAAAAAAAATTATTATTATTATTTTTTTTAAATTTTAGGTAAGTTTTTTACATTAATTATTAAAATTTTGTTGAAATTATTTCCACAACACCTAATTAAATTATTTTAATGTTTAATCGTATTTTATTACAATACGACCAATACAGTTTCTTCTATGTATCATAGAAATTTAATCTAGTATTTTTCAAAATTGAATTTGATACACCAACTTTATTTGTATAAACACAGCTTATTCACTCTACACCATTGATTTCTACAGTTTTTTCTTCACCCTCTTTGACAAAAATCCAAGTAAAAAATAGTTTAGAATGAGTCACGTAAAATAAATTTAGCAAACGTGTATAATCAAGATCTTATGAGAAACAAACCAAAATAATTTATTTTTCACCGAAATTTGATTTCTTAAAAACATTATGGATTACAACATATTTTTGCAATAATAGCTGTCAATTATTTAATTTTACAATGTAAAATAATTTTTGAGTGAATTTTACCAGTCGTTTCAGGGGATAGCGAACAAAATACGAGCTTCTAATTTTTAATTAACTTGTCGTAGGACAAGTTTGGTTAAGTCTATTATATTAATAAAATTCATCATTATTTACATTTTCGATTATATACAAAATTACAACTGTCAACATCATCAAATTATAATACCAATTAAGACGACTCCTATGTTGTTTTACCCGAAAAATGCATAAGAGAAAATCTCCATATTTGATATTACGATGGTTAAAATGCAGTTGAAAAGATAATTTTACGTGTAAATTTTTCAGTTAAAAATTAATTTACACAAAAAAAATATGTTTTTTTTTTAAAAAAAAAGTGACTATACAGTATGCTTGACAGTTATATACGAACTTCAGAATGTCTATAGCAATGCATGAAAAATCTCTATGTATATACTTTTTATATTTGGTATTTTTATTTTCAAGTTGTGGGGAGAAGAAAAGAGGACATTTCACCTGTCGTTTTGTTTCACAATACAGTTATTGTAGAATGTGTGCCAGCTTGAGATTCTCAAGTCATCAAACATCGTAACAGTTCTCGAATTAACTCTTGAAAATATAATTAATTGTTGCTTTTTTTGCTAAGGAACATTACCAACTCAGAAAGTGGTCTTCCAAAGCACCGGAACAATTAAACTCAAATCCCGAAAATAAAAGGAATAACCCAATGTACTATCTACCACCTAATCAACCGTATTTTGCTATATTGGGTTTACCGACTACCGACGAATTTTCTTATGCAATAGAAAACCCAAAGTGTTCTTACACTGAACGTTCTGTCTTATCTATGATCCATGTGGTTTTGCTTACACCGATCATATTTTACGCAAAATATCTCATTCAACTTTTATGGACCGTGGGTCTATCCTGGGACGATCCGCTCCCAAAGATTGGGAAACTTTTATCAACAATCTACAAAACCTAAAATTACCGCGCTGTCTTGAACCAACCATCGCTAATGATATACAACTACACGGATATTGTGATGCATCCGAGAAAGGATATACCGCTGACTTTAAGGCTCTGCTGGAGTGAAACAATACACTGCTAGTTTCATTTCCAAGGGCGGGGAAGGAAGGCTAGAAATTAGGCTAGACTACTTCTACGCATGCGTGTAAATCTAAGCCGCTCTTATAAGTTCACATCCTTTCTTGAAAGTGTGTTTGTTTATATTGTCAATTAAGTACGTACTTCGTATTTCAATCTACACTGGAACACTGCTCTGGGCTTGGAGCTTCTTTGCAGTGTAGACTTTGTTGAATTCAAGTAACCTATACATACGAATATCTAAAATTAACACACTATGAATATTATTATTTTTTAAATAACTATTTCGTTCTTCTTCCACTTTATAAAACCAGTTTTGACACTGTAGACAATTTTGTAGAATAATTGAACTAGGTCATTGAACGCATTGACATAATATTTTTTTATAGCCCATTTTGAAGCGTGTGTTTTCAATTTTTTAAATTGTTAATACTTGGAATTAATTGTGATGTATTTTATTTGTGACATGACAAAGTCTAGGTTTGCAACTAAATAAATTGAGATTTTGAGAGAGAAATATTTAAATAGTGATTCATACATTTTATGGTACTGCTAATTATTAAATTTATGAACGAGTGCAAAAGAATAATAAAGTGCAAATATTGTTATTGATAAATATCATTATTGATAAATAATGATAAATATGGTATAAAAATCATTAAACAAATTTCGTCTTCTCCCATCCGTAAAACCAAATAAATACCAACAAAAACAAATCCTCACCAAAAATTACAGTTAGGTAGTTGAAAAAAAAATTAATAAGAACCATGAACGATGGCTTAGAAAAAATAGTTATATATTTCAATAAGGGTCAAATCTTGCTTCGCTTGTACCATAAACACATCCGTAAACCGTATTTGGTAAACATCGAGGTTTTAATGACGGCGGCCAAGGTTAATTTTGTTTTTTGTCAATTATTCCTGAAATGTACTTCTATTTTTACTTGCGATTTACCAGACGGATTTGGGTTATTAATCTTCACATTCCAATAAAATCTGAACGAAATCTGTGCATCCATAACTGATTATTGTTTTTTGATAACTAACGAAACTATATTTTCGGAGAGATGGCAACCCTTATGGTTTGTTTGATCTCTTAGAGATTACACATTCGCAAAATTTTTAGAAGAAAATTTTTCATCCGATTATGAGAAAATCGTAATTTTGTGTTTTTTTTTATGGCAGCTACCTGTTAAATTTGAGTTATGAACAAAATAAAAAATAATAATAAAAATTCGGAGATAATGCCAAAATATGGCCACATAACAAATTTGATTAAATTCCGTCCACGCGTTTGATCTGTAGAACTTACGACAGACAGACAATATTCTAAAAGCCATTATTCTGGACCCACTGGACCTCAAAAAGGATTGGAAAACAAAACTAAACTTCGATTTTATTGACCCATCGCATAACACTCTATATGCTACGTACATGTGAAAAAGTAGTTCTATAGCAACGAGTTCCTAATAACGACATCAGGGTTCATTTCCGTGTTTTTCAAAACTTTGAACAGACATTTTCAGATATGACCGGCGTTTTATAATAATTTCTTTGTTTGTTTTGTAAATTTTATCAAATAAGCTGTTCTCCGCTTATAGTGGGAAGGAGTGTAGCGTTTCGTTACCCATATAGCTAGATGAATTCAAATCACTCTACTATGCGTAAGTTATATTTGCCTTATAGTAATTTAATATCAAATTTTGTGGTATTTTCACATTCATTTTTCAAATCAGAAACATATATATTTTCAATCGGATTCTAGGTGTAGCAGATCTCCCAAAATAAGACACCGGAGAAACATTACTAGGTATATTTTTACTCAACAGATTTCTAATCAAACTTATTTCTAATATCCTAATTTCTAACTTACTAACCTCATTTATTTAGGGTTTATACTGACCCTCAAACATAAGACGGCCAACAATTTTAACATTTTTGTTTTACAACTCATTTTAATCACATATTTTCATCCCATTTACGCATGTCCTTTCCACTTGTTTAACCACTAATGATTATATCTCAATTTTTTAATGATCGTTCACGTGATCTTTAAAATGATCTTTTAACGATACCTCTGATATGAAAATTTACATAAGTAAAACTGCTCAAGTGTAGCATTATTCTTATGGGGGATGAATCCAATATGGCGCAAGTGGATCAGACCCTTAAAAGTGTTAGTAAACTTTTACTGTACAATTCAGAGATAGCAACTTATCGTAACTTTCATTGGTGAAAACGATTTAGGCCTAAGTGTGTATAATAATCAATATAAACTGTGCAGTTTTACAAGAACGTCATCTTCTTCATCGGAGTCTGCAATCTGCTGAGACAACACCAGCATCGATCAGAGGTAAGCAAAATATGGATCCTGTTCATGTAGTAAATACTGGTGAGTCATATGTTAAACGCTGTAGATTGTATTATTTTAGAACCGCTTTCAAATTAAACCCTGTTCCTGAAGGTTGGCTCAAATTGGGTTTTGCAATTTTTGTTGAAAAAATTAAAGCTAAATCCTCAGCTAATGACCAGTTAGTTGGGATTTACAAATCTAAATTTAAATAAGACCACATGGTATAAGTGTAAACTGATTATAAGTTTTACAATCAATGAATGTTTAAGAAACTTTGTACAAATTTTTACCATTTTATTTTATGTATGGTTGAGAGAGAAAGTTTAAACCATATTTTACTGTTATTAGTTTTACTACGTACGGTATGTGTGTGAAAAAATCGTGCAACATTTTTGCACCGATTAGACTATTAGTTTTAATATGTATGTCTGTCTGAGAAAGTTTGTGCAATTCTTTTTATGCTGAATATTAGTTTTACTATGTATAGGTGTGTGAGAAAGTTTGCGGAATATTTTTGGTATACATAGGCTATTTATAACAGCAATCTTACAGTTTTTCAAATTTGATTAAACAAAATTTAATAATAAGGGCACATTCGACAAACATTTAGAGTTTAGGGGACAGGAACCCGATTCTAATAAGCTTTTGTAAGAAAACCGACTAGAAATAAATTGTTTCTTTTTTAAGTGAGAGTTTAAATAATATTAATTTATACAATTAATTTCAGATAGCAGCACCTGACAAGAGATGGTTTTCAAAGTAATAAATATTCAAAATTTTGTCACCTCACTGAGAAAAAAGAAAGTCAATAATACCTTCATTGTACATTGTATTTATATTGAATGTAATAAATTACTCTACTTACCTGCAGCCTAGCATTGTTTACATGAACTAAATATTGTGACTTTTTATTTAATAAATAATTAATAAACCTGTAATATTCTTTACCAACTTTCCCTCAGTGAGACGGGACAAATTGACAAAATTTTTAGTAAATTGTTCCACCTCACTGAGAAAAATATATGTCGTTAATATTATTGCAGATTTAGTATTTCAAAACACAATAATATTTCACAGTATGTCCAGAATGTGCTATTATCTGGTGTAAAAAAATTGCATTATTTAACATACATTAATGAATACAAAAATACACCACCAACACCACAGACAGAAGAGGCACCCTTCTCATCAAACATGGTGTTACCATTCTTAAGGATGGAATCCTTAAATATATGCTTCTGAAACCAGGAATGGTAATGTTTAAAAATGAGATCTAGATAATTTTGATTGGCCTGTAATTTATTTAACTTTTTTTTCAAATGTAGCGATTCTGAGTTTTAAGTTAGCCATTTACATAAAGTTAACATATAACATAGATTAATAGTTTTTTATTAAAAGGAACTATCTGCAAAGTAACAATTGACACTAAATACATATAGGTAGTAATTTACATTATTTATACGCTCCCCAAAAAGATTTAGATAATTTTTAATCAACCCCCCCCCCCATACAATTAATTACAAAGTAAGTTAAAAGTAGAAAAAGACAATTCATTGAAGTATGTAATGTTACAAAAATTTAGTTATTAAATTATATATATATATATATATATATATATATATATATATTAAAATTAACAAAATTTAATTAATTAATTACACATAAAATATATAAGTTGGCCAACTGTAAAAAAAAAAAAAAAATTCTTTTTAAATATATATTTTTAACAAAGGAAGATATTTATTATTTATTGATGTTTATTGACGTCAATTTTCGAATTTTTAAAATTAACCCCTTTGGAGTCGTAAGGTCGAAAGATGCATGCTTATCCCATCCATTACAATTTTATTTTTTTAAAATTTTATATAAAAAAAATCATGTCTAGTTCAATAAAATCATCCAAAACATTATTTCACAAATACACTTCCAGTTTATTCTGACTAATTGAAATACACAAGTTAAGTTGTTCATTAGTTAGGTTAAGGTTCACCGTAAAACCTTAAAAACAAAAAAAACATTGGCAGCTTGCTTGTGCTGCGTACATTGGACATCGGGCCATCGGCTACGATTGATGCTGGACGCCCGTACTAAGAAGTAAGTAAGTAAGTACTTATCTAAATGTAGTCCATTGTAAGATTATGACTGGCTTTAGTTAGGTTTGTTTCACAATATGCTGACGTAGTCAGGTATACCAATACAACCACACTTAATAAAACCGTACCAAACAGAAGCTGACTGCACTTCATCTTGGTTTGTTTTAAACTGAATAATCCTTCCTCCAATATTCTTTTATAATTATGTTTGTAAAGGGCAGATAAAACAAATATGTTAATGATTTGATTAATGATTCAATTATCTTGCAATAGGTCCAAGGAAACTCATTTTATTTTCTTACATAATTAACAAATGCAATTTTATAATAAGCACCTTGCTATTTTTTAAATAAGTTTAAATAGAAATTTTGAACTTCAGGATTTCAATATGTTTTTGCGATGTAAGTGATAAAAAGGATTTTGTACGGACCTCCACATATCAAATCATTTTCATTGTTTTTCAAATTTGATAATTAACCACGTTGCAAAGTACTGTACCGCGAAATTACATAAACCCTTAATCTGTGGAGAATAGACCATATTGCTTGAATCGCCAAAATAAAGCCAGCCACGGAATAATACAACAGTAAATAGACATCTTTATTCATCCATATTCATGATAGAAAATCATAAACACAATTTTAAGTAAATTCTACTACTTTTTATTGGGTCTTGCCGACCAGGGTTTCCCCAGTCATGATGGCATTTACAAGGCAGCGTAATACAGTAAGAGAACAAGAACAGTTATTTGTCTGAAAACAAAGGTAAACGAACAGGGTGGGGAGTGGTGTGGTAGACTTCCGGTCAAAGGGCAGATAATGGTTTCAATAGAGGTGAATTTGACAAAAATTCTACCTGATGATTTAAAACATGACTACAGTCTGTATGAAGTAACCTGTCTCCTGACCCTTCGACTACCTGGGACAGGCCCGGGCCATTCACGTCGCCCGCAGTTGTTTACCTAATTAGTCGCCTATAAGCTTCCCCACCACTAGCTTAAGTAACTTTTTTACCTAAATCATAATTTCCGAAATGTTATCAAATATTTGAAAAGTACATAAAAAAATAAGATCAACGATACTAAACAAGGGCAAATTTGTAATTTCATTGTCATATTGTTACATAAAACCAACTTTATTATTACAAGATTTAAACAGACTACTTCTATATTTCTTATTACCTCTATATTGTTAGTTTTTATCAAATTTGCCCTTGTTTAGTATCGTTGATCTTATTTTTTTATGTACTTTTCAAATATTTGATAACATTTCGGAAATTATGATTTAGGTAAAAAAGTTACTTAAGCTAGTGGTGGGGAAGCTTATAGGCGACTAATTAGGTAAACAACTGCGGGCGACGTGAATGGCCCGGGCCTGTCCCAGGTAGTCGAAGGGTCAGGAGACAGGTTACTTCATACATACTGTAGGTACCATCTTTATAAATTAATCGCTTCATCTCTATATTTCCAATGAATTAAATTTTCTACTATTTTCTTTGACATGGAGAATCTTAAAATTAACATAACTGAAATAAACTGACTAAATGAATTTTGAAATGGTTAGAAAAACTAGAATCTTTATGGTCTAACCGCCAACTTCTCTGTCATGTTCACTTAACCTACATTTAAAACTACGGTCTGTTTGACCTACATAAGCTGCATTTCAAATAATACATTTAAGTTTATAAACATCACTTTTTTTTACGTTTCCTATTTTGTCCTTACAATTTACTAATATTTTCCTTAGATTGTCTCTACAATAAAAGGGCGATTTACAGTGATTTTTCTTTTCCAATACATTCCCAACAGAATGTCGTTAACCTTGCCAAATTAATTTATTCTACGACATTTTGTTGCTTTTTTATTAGAATCATCTGTTGGGAATATAAGTAATTTAACGTTGTTTTTTTAATTTTTTTTTAATAAGGTTAACATCATATGCATTATTTGTAACAATTTTCTTTATACAAGTTAATTATTTAAAACAGTGATTATTAGCCATAGGAGTGTTAATAAGACGATGCAGCATACTATGGAAGACTGCCAATTTATGATTAAATGGATGTTGTGATTATGAATGTATAATATTGTCAGTACACGTAGGTATCCTAAAAATACTGAATGCATGCTTACCATTTTCTATTTTTATGGTGAAATACATGGTGAATGTATTTGATTTTGTTGTCCTATTTCCATAGTGAAATGTATTGCCTTATTAATGGAATTTAAATAACAATAATTGAAGCTGACGGTCAGATCCTTCAAATAAACATAGAACATCATCTACACATCTATTCGAATATTTGACGTTAGACTTAAACGATTATTACTGTCAAAGACTTGATTCAATATTGTCCATAAAAATCTCAGCTAGCAATAGAGATAAGGGAGACCCCATTACCAAACCATTGATTGTAGAAAAACATTGTTATGACATTGAAAATAATTTTGATCAAAACATACCTTAACTCATTCATCAACTCAGACCATTCATTGTATCGATGTACAATGGTAAACTTTAGTCTTATCCAATAATGGTTCTACATCATGCAAACATTTTTTTAACTGGAATACTTGTAAATAAACGTTTAACCTTAAACGACACAATTTTTGCGTTAAAAGGTACTTTATATCTTTAATCTTATTTAGTAAAGAATTTATTTCCAATATTTGGTTGAAATTGTGAAATAATCTTTAAAAACGTATTGTTAAATTTAGCCAGATTATCGGAAGGAGAGACTGTACAAAAGAAACTACTGGTCGGATAGGAATGTTAGATTTGTGTAATTTCATTAAACCATATAATCTGGGAACCTTATTATTCATTGCAGGCATGATGAATTTAAATGAGAAGACCCTAAAATGCACTTGCTGTGAGTTACAGTTTGCGACGATCTTCTTCTCCCTTGACTCACGATTGTATGTATGTAGAGCCTCGTACGACGATCTACCCGGCTCCGCGCAGCTGGTTTTATATATATATATATATATATGGTCCTGATTATTGGAATCAAAAAGATCGAACGCAAGAAAATATTGTTTACCCCCTTTTTCCGGTGGTGTATACAATAAATTCTTATGTGTAAGGTTTTTGTATAAATTTAAGCTTAATTTGAGCCGATTTTTGACTCTATCTCGACTCGTGCCATTTGGAGAACTATGATTTCTGACTTTAGTTTAGGTTTTATTAATGTACTTACAAATTAACATAAATATAGGATAGCAAAAGTAGAACGGGAGACTATGCAAAATAACGTACTCAAGGGTGATAGTATTAACTTGTAAGAATTTATCTCCTTAATTGATATTTATACAACTTATAAATACTTACTAAAATTCTTAGTTATTTGTACAAAATTCTATATTTATAGCAACATTTTCTTATATTACAAATTTTAATTAAAGTGATATAAACAATATTAATGCTTCTAATCCACCCAATGAGAAATAAGTATTAATGAATTTACTGACTTTAAACTTTATGATAATTTATGGAATTTAAAAGTTGTCTTGATCTTATAATGTTCAGATTCGATATTTCGGTACCTTACAAAAGCGATGATTGAATCCTCGTATTGCCAGTCTGAATTTCTCCAATCTGCTTCCGATGAAAGTTTAAAGTTGTTTGCTGTGTCTACTGATGCTTCCAAATTATGCCAATTTGTGATGTTTTATCGAATCTACATTCGTTAGTTGAAATTAATACATTGAAAATAAAACTGTTATTTTACTTTAACATTTTAGAATTAAAAGAATGACCTAAAGACTGAATGAATCGTCACTAAAATATTTAACTTAAAACTTGCGAAGAAGAGTGTTAACAGAGTGGTAAGAAGAGAGAGCTGTTGGCTTTGGGCAGGGAGTTTTATAGTTTTGTTATGTGACGTCATTCACCTTCTCTGATTTTTGGGGTTGTCCCATTTAACGCAAAGATTTCACTCCTCCCCACCTTTGCCTACTTTCCCTTTACATTTTATCATGGTTTTTAAATAAACTTTTATGAATTTTATTTAAATTATTATGACAATATTTTGGAGCAATTTTCGTTAAATTCATACTTATTTCTCCTGGGTTATACACAACAACATGCTTATACATAACTAATCATTAAAAAAAATAATATTTTTTTCTTTTATAAAAAGTTCTGTTTTAAATAATAGTTAGTTAGGTTCAAAGGAATATTTCATAATTGTTGGGGTAGTTACTTGTAAATCTAACGGTACCAGGTTGACCTACTTTCTATTGCGGTACCTGTAACTGGACTTTCTTTCAAATTGCCTTGTGGCGGATTAGGACTTTCTAACTTTCTAATCCGTCACAAGTTGACGTTACAATTTTCTTTTTTCTTTTGTTTTCTTTTCTTTTGGGCCTTTTATTAATTCCACAAAAGTGTAGGTTTACAACCAATTTTTAACTTTTTCACAATATATATCTGAAGATTAAATGACAATGGAATTCCCTTTATCTGCTTTTGTGACCACCGGGTTGTTATCTACTAACTTTTCCTTTAATACCTGTAATTACTAAATTGTCTTCATTACTAAATATTTTATTACTGGAAATCAAAAAAATATTTTTTAAAATTACATTAGAACTAATGTATTTGGTTGTAATATCTTTATCTATTGCTAAATGAACACTTAAAGCTAAGTTTTCAAATAGGGACGCATACGGTTCTGACACAGGTGCGTATTCGATACCTTTAGACAACAACCCGGTTTCCGTATAATTAAACTGCACATCTGATAAATTAAAAATCCTATAGCAAAAGTTTGGTTCTGATATTTGTGTAAATTTATAGTTATTTTAGAATTCAAACTTTTCTTTAACAAGCTTATATAGTATATGTTTTTGTGAAAGGTATTTCGAATGAATGAATCCATTATAAATTAACACTAAGTTCAAATTTTTTTTTAAGGTAGAGACAAATCAGCTTATTAGTATTACTAATGTAAAGCACCATATTAACGCTGGATATCCCCCTGTGTATAAACCTCCCAAACCGAATACCTCATATTCAAAAAGAAATCATGGAAAATTTAATTCAAAATCAATTTTTAAAAGTATTACTAAATCAAGTTATAAACCTTCTTCTAGCCCGGTTGTACGTGTTAAAAAGAAATGTATAATGGATCATCGAAATTGGGATTTTGTGTTTATTACAGACACCTAAAATTGAAAGGTTATAAGTTAAAAAATTAAACAGGTTAAGAAATAAAATCAGACATTTTGGTTCTGATAACGTAATACCGGGTCCAAGTAGTAACGACAATGTTCATGATTGGGCTGTATTAAATGGATGAGATAATAATATACATACGTGGTCTACAAATCATAGACATTCGAATAGAAACTGTGGAATCGGCTAAATTGACTAGAAGACGTCGATTGAACGAAGGTTTAACGATTACTTGGAATAATATTTTGTTACTATTGAGAAAATAAAAATAATAAAATAATTGTATTTCTATTTTTATTATATATAAAGAATAAAAAATAATAAAACATTAACTACAGCATGTAAAAAACAGAAGTTTTTTAACAATCAAGCCAAGATAACACCACTCTTTTGTTGTACACCATTATGAGTTATTTAAAAGAAGACAGTTTTTACGACCTTGCAGAAAGTTGCCCTTCCTTCTACCAGATTAACTGTACAAAAGAAACTAACTTTGCTTGATAAAAACATGCAATAACCAAAAACAAGTCGAAAAACTGTTAATTAACACAGATAGAATATTTCAATACTAATTTGTAACTTTAGAGACAGGATTATCACCTTTTTAGACATGCTACCAATCAAATGTTTTATATTCAGAACCTTCCACCCAGTCGTGTTGTAGGATTAGAAAATGTGAATGTAAAGGTTTTTGATGAAACACGTTAGTTAGATGAAATATACAAAATTTATTGAATGAAATTACTTTTCATATTTTTGTTAATTTAACTAAATCTCGTAGTTTTGTGTTGATTACAGAAAACTAAATTACGTAACAATATCTCAGAGATATCCACTTCCTAATATTTCCGACACTTTGGGTATGTTAGGTGGGTCTAAATATTTTACAGTGATTGACATGTTGTCGGATTTTCAAGGAATGCCATTGGATGTGGAGATCCATCTTAAAACAGATTTCCTTAATTATGGAGGTAATTTTCAATATATTAGAGTTCCACAAAAAATATCTCTCAGCTTATCAGCGTATTATATCAACTGTATTATTAGAATTAAAATGGATATACATGTTTGTCATATCTTGATAGTATTATTATCTTTAGCGATACGATATAAGTGAAACCGTGGACAATTTTATAACCACGTGGAAGAAATAAGATCTAAGCTGGAAGCAGGTAAATAAAGTAGGGAAAAAATTGAGAACAAACATTGAGATAGCCAGAGTTTACAGTATATTAATAATGCTTATGATTCTGAATATGCCTTAAGCCAACTTGTCTATTGATATACATCTTGAATTGAAAGATTGAGAGTTAAAAAATTGTCCATTTTTTGAAACAATAGAAATTTATTGTTATGTTGAAACTAAGAAATAAGACTAAATTCTTTCACGTTAATTGAATAAAACTATCTATAACAGAGTATGATAATAAATTGTTACCCAGGTTAAATAGAGAATCAGTAATTTTGGTTCTGATAACGTAACACCGGGTGGTCCAAGTTGTAGCATAGAAGCTCGTGATAAGTCCGTATTAAATGCACGAGATAAATATTACAGCTGCTTCCTCCTCAATTTCAATACCCTTGAATATAGCTATAGAAACGGTTCAATCGACTAGATTGAAAAGAAGACGTCGATTAGACGAAGATTAAACGATTACGTAATTGAATTATAATTTTAAAAAAAAATGAAACAATGTGAAGTGATCAAGAATTAATAATCTGATTGTATGTAGTTAAAGATGTGAGACGTTTGTCTGTTATCATTAATGCAAAGTATGTGAGCATAGATTAGATAACTCGTCTTAGTAATGAAGACTTGTTTTCATATTGCAGCACAAAGTTTAGCAAAATTACTGACATTTATGAGTAGCCTACAGACCAATTAGGTAACATTAAGCTTACAATGGAATTCTGTAAATTTTCAATAGGTAATATTGAAGGTATATCTAGTTATGGAAAAATTAAGTTAGTAAAACAAATGAGTAAACAATATGATAGTTACAAATATTCTTAATACTGGCAATACAAAATTGGGTTCATCAGAAATTAAGGATTCACCGAGTTTTGTAACAAGCATGTGCTTAACAAACACAAACAAGAACAAACATGGAAGGGTAATTGGAAATTTCCAAGTTTGGAATTTGTTCAGCCAACCCATCTTATCTACATTGTGTACTGCATTCCCATGAAGCTGAGATAACCAGAGCTACTTTATTGATTTATAAAATAAATCTCCGTTTTCTTGTTTCAGATCTCTCCAATTTACTTATAAATTCCTACAATTAAAAAGTCTTTTTTATTTTAATATCACCTTAAAAAGGCCTCATAAATTTGAAATTAGTAATAAAACGTAAAAAACACTTCGGGACACTTTTCTAAAAGATGTATTAAAACATTTCTTGAGTAATAACTACAACCATTGTTAGTTCAAACATAATTGATGTTTTTGGCTATTTAAATACGGTAATAATTCCATATTAAGAGACTTCACTGCAAACGTAGAGTTTTTGTTTAAACTCAACGGATTTAAATTATCTTTATATCATTTATTTAAGGGTGACAAGACCTATAAAATGAGGGGTTACTCAATAGGGGTTGCTATTTAAAAAATTTAAGTTACCCCCTACCCGCCACCTCCTTAGGGGGTTGAATTTTTTTTTTATTATGTCAGAAAATCAGGAACGTTTGTTAAGAGTCAATGCCACAAACAAAATATTTGTTATTTGTAAATATTTTAGTTTGAAAAATGCATATTTGTTTCGATACTTAATTTACACACTGTATATACACACACACACACACACACACACACACACATATATATATATATATATATATATATATATATACACTTATTTAAAAAAGAAAACACTTATATGTTTTACGACACTTATTTTGTAAACATATATTATATTTTATAAACATTTTTCCTTTTACTTTATTTTTATTTCACCAACATATACAAATCACGGTAGATTTCGTTTTAATTTACACATTTGTTTACTTTTATTTTAATTAAAAGTTAATGTTTTCTTTTTGTTGTCTGGACTTCACTGAATCCCTGGTCATTCTTTCACCCCTTACACATCTATTCTCCTCGTTTAGAATTTAATTTTCTTTATTCATGTTGGTTGAAATATTTACGCGAGTTATGTTTTGCTGAATATGGTGGTTTTAGTTTTGCACTAACTTTTGCACATTGTGGAAGACTGATTTATTGATATTTTATTACTTTAACCTCGAGTTTGCTGGATACGACGGTCTTGGAGGTATAGTTTTACCTCTTGATTTAGCTAACAGCTTACACCCCCCACCCCCAATTAGAATGAAATCGTATAATCGATATCCGTCCAAAGTTAGTTTCATAAAATTTCGGTTCACATCTTCTTTTACTACTTGCTAGTTATATTATTCTATAAGTGTTAACTATTTATTTTCTCGCGTGACCAAATAATATTTTTTATATTATTAGTTAATGCATGGTGTGTAGATAATGAAATGTGTTTGACTTTTTTGGTTTAAGAACAGGCTTAAATCTGTTTATGAGACTTTATCAGAATCTAAAATCGAAATAGAGCCTTTATTTGTTACAGTGAAAATATGCAATTATGAATAAAAGAATTTTAAACACTATAATTGTCAGAACAAGAAGATTTATTGTCTGTGGATGTGTTAGGTTAGGTTAGGAATCGTTATCAGTGTTGAGTTCCTAGTTAGCTGTTTATGTAAGCATTCTCACAGCCATTCTATAATGTGGGCAGAGCGGCACAAGAACGTTTTGGAATCTATGTTTTCATCAATTAGCTTGTTTTTTATAGTTAGACTTCCTTACGGGGAAAATTTACTTTAGTTGGGTTTTAAATTGTGGATTTTGTTATTTATTAGGAGTGTTTTGTTTATGTGATAATTTTAAGTTGAGTGGATAACTCTGTTTTATGGGGTAAGTTTGTAACAAATTATTTTTCCGATCCCTTATAACATATTAGATTATTTTGAAACAATATTTCTTAACATACATATATGTCCTAATATTTTTTTTGCATGCATATACATATCTGCCATAATAAACGTATATTAATACTAAAACCTTATGCATAAATATACGTTGTGGAAAAATTAAAAAATAAGTTATCTTAAAATATAACATTATTTTTTGTAATGATATGAAGCCTGCATTTCCAAAAGGATGTAAGTGCCAAAATGGACGAAATTACGTTTTCTGTGTAATCGGGTTGTAAGTGCCACGAAATATCAGTTTTCAAAGTATTACAGCGGTGCGGCGCTCCTTGTGGGCCAAATGTGAACTTTTGTTGTTGTGCAAGTCAAAAGGGTGTATGTCCCTTGGTGCAACAGTTTGAGATCACTCAGTGTAGGTGAGCGGTACGCTACTTGACTTGCATAGCTGTTTGCGCTGTATAATTTTAACAGTTTATTTCAGTTAAAATATAATATTAAATAGTTTTTTATGAGATGGAGGTACGGTATGTATCGTTCATTTTTGGAGAAACATTCCGAAGAGTTTCATTTTGGGAACCCCCCAATCACTAGGCAGTGGTACAATGAAATTTTGTTGACGAAGTTCAATTTATCTTTTCATAGACCAAGGGTAGATACTTGTTCGACTTGTGACCAACTGCATATTAAAGTACAATCTGGCGTATTGGCTGCAAAAGTAGAGCAAGAACTACACCACAGACGCGCCGAAGCTATTACTAATGCAATGACAAAGATTCAGATGCTCAGGTACTATCGTTTTACCTGCAACAGCAGATGTATCTTCATCAGTTAACACATACTGAGATGTATTATTCACAACAACTAGCATGTTGCAATTTAGGGATTCATGACTCTACAGTAGATAAGGGTTTTATGTTCTTGTGGTCGGAAAACTATGGTGGTCGGGGGTCCTTGGAAATCTCTTCTTGCCTTTATCAATACCTAACTACTCAATGTAGAACTAACAAAAGAAAACTGGTAGTATGGTCAGACAATTGCGGTGGTCAAAACAAAAACCAATACATGATCACCATGTACCTAGTTTTAATAGCTACTAGTAAGTTTGATGAAATCATTCACAAGTTCCCTATCAAAGGCCATACTGTTTTGACTTGTGATAGGGACTTTTCTTTGATAGAAAAACATAGAAGAAAATGGAATCCTAACACTATTATGGATTTGGTTCAAATCATAACAAGTGATGCTCAGAAAATCCGTTTTACTGCACTGTGGTAAAAGAGTTCTACAATTTCAAAGAGATCTCACACAAGTTTCTGGATCCCAAGAAGCTAGGAATCTCTAAAGCCTCGCAGCTCCGTTTGACAGTTGCAGACTTTGGTAGTGTGATGGTAGCAAAAGGGGGATCAGAAGCAGCTGGCTGGAGTGACCCAATAAAAGTCATTAAGAATGGAGTGAGTATTGATAATTTTAAGAGTCTGCAGCTTCCTTTAATGAGAACAAAGTGGGGAATCCCACAAAAGTAAAGGGAAGACATCATCAAGATGATCCCTTACCTAAAGCCGGAATCACGTGGGTACTTCGAGGAGTTATTGGCAGAAACACCACCTCTACAGACTCCGGAGAATAATACAGATCTCTAAGCAAGAGTTGCATAGTGGAACTTACAGCCTTATGACTTGCACCTAGATAAAACAGTTTTTTTCCTTCAATTTTTTTCCTTTTAAATTTTACCTAAATTTTTATAAATGCAAAAACTCTTGTATCATTTATGAAATTGTTTGAAAATTTGCTTCAAAGGTAAATAAATAAATGTTTTTATGAAAAAAAATGTTTTTTTTATCTCCTGAAAAATTTACTCTTTGGCACTTACACCCTTTTGGAAATGCACGCTTCATATATTATTATTTTTTAAATACTTTATATGTATATCTCTCCTAGTGGTCTAGTTTTGTTATATTGGTATTTTGATAGTTTTGTAAATAATTAGAATTGTAAGTTCTTCTTCCCTATCACATATTTTGTTTTGTTTGTGATATATTACAACTCTTGTCCAGTCAGTATTGTAAAGTTTCTGATTATCTTTCCCTTTTTTTTATACTTTAGTTTGTTAAATTTCTATTCATTTTTTAAATATATATTAGAGAATATAAAATTTCAAATGTTGGGAAGTTTTGTGTATTTTAAATTCATTGTAATAATGTTAGGAATGTGAGAAGTGGCTCTGTTTTGTTTACATTTAACGACATGCTTTCTTTGACATATACTGCCTCATGTGAAATAGCTTCTTGTGTTATAGTTTCCCTCAAAGTTAATGGTTAGCCAATTTTATGTCTAGAGGTCGAAATTGTGTAATAGTACAAAATGAATAGGGGTTTTACTTTTTAAAGTTATTTATTTTTAAAAAGAGAAAAGAAGTTAAGTTATTATTTACTGAATTTAAAATTTGCACAGCTGTTATGGGCGCCAGGAAGCTTTCGCTTACCAATTTAGAAAAAAACATGAATTTAATTATTTAAATCTCAGGGGTGTAAGTTCTTTTGAAAGTGTACTCACAGTGATTTATCTGGTGAATTGAATAATCCTTATTTTTGCTGAAGCTTGACATGAATTTATTAACACAGAATATTATAGGGCTACATAAACATTTATCATCACAAAGAAATCATATAGATCGACTATAGTTAACATCCTAGCTGAATTTATTATTAATGCCTTTGAAGAAGGTCTATTTTTTAAATCTTGAATTAATCTTTAAGTTGCAATTCTTAAATGGTTTCTTAAATCAAACAGATTAAAATTATCTGTTTCTTTATTATTAAATTTACTTTATCAAGATTTATACGTGTCTATGGACACTTTTTAATCTCAAAAACATGAATGGTTCTATAGAACTTAAAAATTTTTAAAAGCAATACATTAAACATAAAAAATTGTTACATAGATACGTTAGAATTTATTTTCAGCGTTTTGTAACCGTCTATATTTGAGGATTTTCCTCCATGAAGCAAACGTGATGACTGTCTGTCCACATTGCAGTAATCGCACATGTCCGTGTTTAGAATATTTATCAATTTTATTGTTTTTAGACACTTCGCGATTGTACATCCTCCGACCGCATTTGAATACGATTATATATTGTCTTTGTGAAACACGCGATTCGTATGAAATACTTTGTCCTGTTTAACAAACTAATACCATTTGTCACGCTCGTCCATAATGTTCAAATCACTCTACATTTTTAAAATAGTTCGGCACAAATCAATACATCTCAACACCTCAAATTCAAATTAAGACTCAGACTACCACTTTCCTGCCCAAACTCTGGACTCTGACTCTCCCCTTCAAACTCTAGATTCAGACATCTATCACCTCCAAGCTCCTTCCTGAGACTAAATACCGCATGGTGAAATTCTAATATCCTGTCTTCCAACAGGGCTCGCATTCGCTGCTCCAAGGATTCCCATTCAATTCTCGCTGTGTTTGCGTTAATTGCGACTCACATCTCGTTACATACACTATTCAAATATTTTCTCTTGACAACAAGTCTTTTGTCTATATTTTTAATAACACACACTATCTAATTTATCATTATTAATTATACTTAATATTTTATACATTGTTATTTATTTTAGTTTGGAAATCTAGGTTAATTTAATTCCCTTTATTCCAAATTGTATTACTAGTTATGTTTTTGACTTATATTTTCCCCCTCCCAATTTAACTATAGCGACTTCCTGTTACTTCCATTATTGAAATTAAATTAACCCCTTTTAGGTATTACAATTGGTATCAGGTATCGCAAAATTAATCTTTCGTCAAATTCGATTTATTTTGTAGTTGTATGTTCTGTGAACGTAGCTGAATCTGGTCAGAAGTTTGTAGATATTTTTGTTATATTAATAGATTTAAAACAATGCTTTTAAATTTTATGTATTCTCTTATGTGGTATATTTTTATTTATTCTCTTATGTGGTATATTTTTATTTATTCTCTTCTGTGGTATATTTTTATTTATTCTCTTCTGTGGTATATTTTTATGTATTCTCTTCTGTGGTATATTTTTATGTATTCTCTTCTGTGGTATATGTTTATGTATTCTCTTCTGTGGTATATTTATATGTATTCTCTTCTGTGGTATATGTTTATGTATTCTCTTCTGTGGTATATTTTTATGTATTCTCTTATGTGGTATATTTTTATTTATTCTCTTCTGTGGTATATTTTTATTTATTCTCTTCTGTGGTATATTTTTATGTATTCTCTTCTGTGGTATATTTTTATTTATTCTCTTCTGTGGTATATTTTTATTTATTCTCTTCTGTGGTATATTTTTATTTATTCTCTTCTGTGGTATATTTTTATGTATTCTCTTATGTGGTATATTTTTATTTATTCTCTTCTGTGGTATATTTTTATTTATTCTCTTCTGTGGTATATTTTTATGTATTCTCTTATGTGGTATATTTTTATTTATTCTCTTCTGTGGTATATTTTTATTTATTCTCTTCTGTGGTATATTTTTATGTATTCTCTTCTGTGGTATATTTTTATGTATTCTCTTCTGTGGTATATGTTTATGTATTCTCTTCTGTGGTATATTTATATGTATTCTCTTCTGTGGTATATGTTTATGTATTCTCTTCTGTGGTATATTTTTATTTATTCTCTTATGTGGTATATTTTTATTTATTCTCTTCTGTGGTATATTTTTATTTATTCTCTTCTGTGGTATATTTTTATGTATTCTCTTCTGTGGTATATTTTTATGTATTCTCTTCTGTGGTATATGTTTATGTATTCTCTTCTGTGGTATATTTATATGTATTCTCTTCTGTGGTATATGTTTATGTATTCTCTTCTGTGGTATATTTTATGTATTCTCTTCTGTGGTATATGTTTATGTATTCTCTTCTGTGGTATATTTATATGTATTCTCTTCTGTGGTATATTTTATGTATTCTCTTCTGTGGTATATTTTTATGTATTCTCTTCTGTGGTATATTTTTATGTATTCTCTTCTGTGGTATATTTTTATGTATTCTCTTCTGTGGTATATGTTTATGTATTCTCTTCTGTGGTATATTTATATGTATTCTCTTCTGTGGTATATTTTTATGCGCGAAATATGGATTTGTTGAATTTGTAATTTTTCATATTTTAAAATAACAATTTCATAAGGTAGTTCGTTTAGTATTTTTATTACTTGGTAAGAACCAGTATATCTCATGTCAAAATTCAATTTTTTTTTTTTTAAATTTTCTAAAGTTAAAACTTCATCTTATAGTTTGAGGTTTATTTATTAATCATCTCTTTCATTTTTGTCATAATAAAATTGTTTTTTGTTTTGAGCTTTTTTATTATTTTTTAAATTAAAAATCGTTTTAATATCTGTGATTTGTTTCCTTATGTTATAGTTTGGGTTTTCTTGAATTTTTATTTTTTTAAATTTTATTTTATTTTATTTACCGTATCTATTTTTTTTTTTTGTAAAAAGTTTTTTATTACTTCATTATTAAAGTGGGTACCTCTCTCTGATTGTAAAATTAGTATTTTATCATGTTTTAGTATATTTTTTTATTAATTTGTTTGCTACAGTTTTTTCGAATCTGCTGACTTGCAGTTAAAAGCCCATGCGTACTTCATTGTACAGTCCGTACATGTTAATATATATTTGTATCCATTCGAAGGGGTTAAAATTATTCTATCCATTGCTTTATGAGTGGATAGTATCTGTTTCAAACATTCATTAAAAAAAAAAAATGTGGGTATATATTACATAACTTAGTATAATTTGAAACGTCTTGAATTAAAGTTGGCCAATGGTATCTAGGTCTTATTTTTTACTTTGTTTTTAAATTTGATAAAGACATCCTGTTAACATATTATTGTTTTAAAATTTCGGGTACTAGTTCTTGATGTATTGCTAATAATATTTTTATTTCATTTCCATTGAAAGATTCAAAGTATATTATTTAATGTTCTAACTTTTAACGCTTCCAACTCTCTAAATTTTATAAATTATTTTGGTCAATTCCTTGAAGTGCTAATTTTAATAGTATCCAATGGGTCCCTTGATGGAATAGTTCTAACTTTGCATCCTGAGTTTGTACTATATTATGAAAACATTTTTCGAAATTTTCCTCTGTAAGTTCACCTCTGATTAATTTTGATAACACAATTTGGTAATCCCATTTGTTTCCTTTTTATAATTTAATAGGAGGTTGTAATCTACCAGTTCCATGGCTTATCTACCTAGTCTGTTAGAAGGATTTTAATTTTTTTTTAAATATTTTAGGGCTGAGTTGTCGGTATAACATGTGACCTTTCTTCTAATAAAAATTCTCTCCATTGTGTTACAGAATATCACAATGTAAATAGTCTTTTTTGTGGTTTTAACTTTATTGATAAATAACCAATTAGGTATTCATTATTATTAACTTATTTGGATCTATTTGTGTCAGTACTCCGCCGATTCCTTCATTTGAAGCATTTGTATAAACATTTGTTATACGCTTTTCATTAAAATGTGACAGTCATGTGGTGATGTTAGAATTTGTTTTATTTATTCAAATGCTGTTTTTCATCTTGAAGTCCAAACAATTTTGTTGTTGGTATTAGTCTGTGTTTTCATCAATTCCGTCAGCGGGTGTGTTATTGTTGCATATACTTTTATGAATTTTCTGAAATATCCTGACACTCCGGAAATGCTCTCAAGTATTTTTCGTGTTTGATATTCAAGTATTGGTTTAATATTTTTTGTAATAGTTTTATTCCTTCAGTTGAAAATTCGTGTCATAGTAGTTCAATGTTTTGATATGAAATTTGCATTTGTTTGTGTTTAATTTCAAATTTGCTTTCTGTAGTGTTTGTAATACGTTCCAAAATTTTTATTTTAGTGTTAAAATCTTATCCAGATATAATCGTATCTTGTATATATATTAGGCATTTTGAATATAGGTGTTATATATATAAACATGTCACGTAATATAAAACATTTAATGAATTGAATCACTATAATACTGTTTGTATATAATACAGTAAAATCCATACACCTATTGTTGTCAACTCACTATCAGTAACTGAAATGGTTTCTATCTCTGGTCAGTGAATTGATTTTGTCATATATAGGGTTTGAAGCAAAGTTCAACTTGTTATTCAGCAGCATGTCTGGATCGTGTCTGTTGTGAGAGTAAATCTGGAACTCTTCCAAGATATTTAATAGTTTGCTCTTTTTACATTAATGAAGAATTTCAAAGTTGGATTCTATATTATTATTATTATGGTTTTCTTTGGTCAAATGTTCTGCGTGTTTTGATTTATTGTTTATTTCTTATGACTAGCTAAATGTTCTTTAAATCGAAGTTTAAAACTTCTTCCTGTTTGTCCTATATATGATTTATTGCAATCATTATATGATAACTTATACACACCTCCATTGTCAAAAATATCTGCAGTCGCTCAGGTTGTATTGTGGTTAAACATATTTTTTAGGAGTTTGTTACTAGTGCGGTAAGCTATTGTTATTGGAGTATTCAATATGGCTATTGTTCTTTATGGTTATATTCTTTTTCTTTAATTGTTTAAAAATTACTCAGATTGTTTAAGACGCTTACTTAGTTCTTGTTTCATCTTTGTTTCATTGTTTGTGTATGCATTTGTGACTATCAAACCACCCCACCCCATACCTACCACCGTGCGCAGGGGACTAACATTGACAGTACGCGTTGTGACAGTGGGCCTACTACATCATGTTTTAAATGTTTTAAATGTATAAAGAACTTGTGTGTTTGTGATGTGTCGTGTGTTCGTGGTTTCTATTTAAAACTAAGACAACGGTAATACCCGCATAGAACTTGAAAATGGCTGAATAGCCGAAACGGCCGTAGTGAGATAACTACAGATAAATTAGACTATTGTGACGTTAAGTCTTATAATATATTTAATTATTAATCAGTAGTCGGAATGGCGAAAACAAATATGTATGGTTCATTTTATGTTGTTTTCTTTCTTTTTTAAAGTAATACTGTGAGTTCAATATACAGAATTTGTATGTGTGTGATCACAGAAAAGGTGCACAACTTCATTGATCCAATTATCTTCTTTTTTTTTACGTATTTACAGCAGAAATAAAATAAAATTTGCAGACTAACTTTTTATGATTAGTTATAATTAACTAATTAAATTAGTTAATTATGATTAGATTTGATAAATGGTAATTTGAAACTCAAATCCTTTGCCCTCTTGTGATTCTAAACGAAACTCAACAAATATATACCCCGGGCCTCCAGATTTAAGACGTACATAACCTCCTTTGCCTTTATCTTCGACTTTTAAATATGAAATGATGTAATCAATTCCCGAGATTGATTTTAATGTATACCGTATGCTTCTTGAAGCTTTTGAATTAGTTGTATATATTTCTGCCCTTTGTGTCTCGTTGACAAATAACCTGGAACGACAAATATTTTGAATTAATTACATATTCACTTAATATATTGAGCAAAACTTGACTAAATATCATAATAAATTGTTACTTTCCACAAGATAACACCTTCAAGTTCACTAAGCTTCTAACCAGTACAGAAAGGAACTGAGTAGATTGTAGGGAGGATGAAAACTAAATACTGGTGAAATATTTTCTGGAAATGATTTTTTGTTTGTTGAAGTTTGTGTTTTCACTCCTCTACATTGAATAGGTGGTCAATTGGGGCAAGTTTCATTGAATAAGCGGCTTACCTCCTCATATGAAAGACTTCTGTCCCCATAACCCCTCATCATCAGAATGGTTATTTGTTCTGTCTCACTAAGTGACATTGTAATCTAAACTAAAGCTTACTAAAAATTTGCCATTGAATTAGCATTAAAATCAAACAAACTTTAAGAGGCTGCCATTTCCAAACGAATGGTCCTTTTTCAGTCGGGATTGCAGCATTGTGTTCCTCTAACAAAGACTTTTAAAATGAGGTATAATTCTACCTATGCTTACATTTAAGATTTTTTTAGACTTCCTCCATAGGACGTAGTGATGAGCAAAAGGAGTCTTGGTCTTGGTCTTGCATAATATACGAGACCAAGACCAAGACCAAGACCGCCTTTCGAATGCAAGACCAAGACCAAGACCGGAGTGTGCAAGACCAAGACTCTTGCAGCATGTGTCTCGCAAGTCTCGCGAGACTCTTGCAAGTCTTGCAGGTATCGTCTTCTAGTCTGGCCGGATATCAGACTCTGTGCGGCATTTGATATCAGAGAACGCCGGAAACGTTTTTAATTAAAAAAAACAAACAAACAAAACAAAACCAACTGCATTTCCCATCTGGTCACTTCTTGGAATTAGAGTTGAATTTTCCCACGAACGGTATATTAAAAAGTGCCGAATCTTATTTCCTCAAAACCTTTGAGAACGGAAATATTATAACGTCGCTTCCGTCGTACTTTACAGTACAGATAAAGAGCAAGATATATTGGTGTTATATATATTTGTGTTTTAATGTGGGTTTGTTTTTTTTTTGTTTTTTTTTTTAATTTTAATAATAATAAATAATAGTGTGTATGTGTGTGCGTGTGGCGCGGGCGTGCGTTTGAGAGAGAGAGAGGACTTTCATTTAAAAACTCCTTTTTTCTATTTTGGCAAATGATGTAGTAGTTGTTTACAGTATGATATTAATGTAAACCCTAAATATTTTACCGTTTAAGACCTTTTTGTTATGGTTTTAACTAAGAGATATTAAAATTTGCATATGCATTAATTTATTATTTTTTTTCATTTTAAAATAAATATATGAATTCGATTTTGTGTTTCATTAATACTGCATTCTGTAACTTTAAAAAAATATGTAACTTTTTTTCTAAATGTAGGCTGATAACTTGTGCGTTTTGTGAATGTATGTGTTATTTGTAAACATTAATTCCCCTCCCCAAATTTTGTAAAGTACATAGATTTAAAACATATGATATAGATTTTTTAATTATTTGATTTTTCCGCTTATACGTTTTTACTAGCAAATATTGAATTTACAATAATATTTCAAGTCTAGGTCGTATATTTTTTACTTGAAATATTATTGTAAATATGATATAGGCCTACTGATGCAAAATACATACATTTTAACTTTATAAACAATTCTTTTGCAGTTTTATTTTAAATAAGGGACATTGATGTAATGTGTCAGTTTAAAAACATATTTTTTCAAGTATTGTAAAATGAATAATAATATTTTAAATCTACTAAAAAATATATTTTTTTGCAAATTTTTAATAGCTATTTTAAATATAATATGAACAGTGTGTATGTTTATTTTAGTGGAAATGTATTTTTAGTTCATTTTGTAAAATAGGACTATTTTTTAATGTGAGATGTAATTAGTAGTGTGCTTTAAAGAAATATATTTTAATTCATTTTTGCAAACATTTCAATTTTGTTAAAATATACGTATGTATATGTGAGTCCTTTTATTGAAAAGATGTGATTTTTAATTTCAAGGCAAGAGTCTCGCAAGACTCTTGCAGCAAGAACAAGACCAAGACCAAGACTCACTATGCAAGACCAAGACCGTAAGACCAATGCAAGACCAAGACCAAGACTTGGTGTGCAAGAACAAGACCAAGACCAAGACTTGGGAGTGTTGGTCTTGGTCTTGCATTTGCTCATCACTAATAGGACGTCCCCCCAAAGTGAAAAAAGACAGTTAAAATGAGCAAAAAGTCGGTAACTACAGTGAGGACGTAAGCCTAGAGTTTCGTTGCTCTGCGTTTATTAATAAAATTAATATTAAGGGGTTTCCAGACTTTTTGAACACCCGGTATATTCTTTAGTAGGTATATGTGTGACAAATAAGCACCTACACACTGACATCGTTCATAAAATGATTTAAATGCTCCGTTTGGTAAGGGGGGGGATCAAAAGTTGGGAAATAATAAATATATCATATTGAAATATTAGCATTGTAAAAATAGTCTTAGTAATTCTAAAGCAAAAACCGAAATATATTTAATTATACTTACTTGTCTAAATCTAATCTTTTTCCCATTATAAGAATATGGCTGGGTTTAGTTAAGAATGTTTCAGTATGTGCTGAAATGAGGCATTGTGCTGACGTAGTCAGGTATACCAATACAACCACACTTATTAAAACTGTACCAAACAGAAGCTGATTGCACTTCATATTGGTTTGTTTTAAACTGCATAATACTTCCTCTAATATTCTTTTATAGTTATGGTAGTAAAGGGTAGATAAAACAAATATGTTAATGATTTGATTAATGATTCTATTATCTTGGAATAGGTCAAAGGAAACTCTTCTTATTTTCTAACATAATTAAGGAATACTATTTTGTAATAAGTCCTCCACAGATTAACTGTACAAAAGAAACTGTCACTTTGCTTTCCTATAATATGGAATAACCAAAAATAATATGTCAAAAAACTATTAACACAGATAGAATTATTATGCTAAAAGCAGTAATTTGTTTCATAACTAATTTGTAACTTAAGACAAATTTTCACCCTTTTAAAACTGTTAGCAATCAAAGGTTATATATTCAGAACCCTCAAAGCCATCGTGTTATATACTAAGAAACACTTTGTATAACACTTAGTTTTTGACATTACACCATAATTAGAATAATATACAAAATTAACTGAATGAAATTAATTTGGTATAGTACAATGAAGATTTTCATATTTTTGTTAATTTAACCAAGGCTTGTACTTATTCCAGATTACAATATCATGAAATTTCTCTGAACTTCGGTCTTTTTTCGTCTTTTGTATCTGTCTCTTTTTAACAGCTTTTGTTCGCTTCTGACGTTGAATTCAAGGGCGATAGGCCTTTTATGCATTTTATGTTGTTTTCTTTCTAATTTTAAAGTAATACTATGAGTTCAATATACTAGTTTACAGAGTGTCTGTATAGGGCCTATATGTGATCACGGAAAAATATGTAAAACTTCAGTGATCCATTTAAACATTTTTATTACATAATCAAAACAGAAAAAAAATGTAAAACTGTGAACTAACTTTTTAATGATAATTATGATGAGATTTCATAAATGGTAATTTGAAACTCAAATCCACAGCCTTTTTGTGATTCCAAATGAAACTCAACAAATTTATACATCGGGCCTCCTGATTTAAGAAATACATAACCTCCATTGACTTTATCTTCGACTTTTACATATGAAATGATGTAATCAATTTCTGAGTTTGATTTTGATGTATTATACCGTATGTCTTTTGAAACTTTTGAACTAGTTGTAGATTTTTCTGCCCTTATTGTCTCGTTGACAAGTAACCTGAAAAGATAAATATTTTGAATTAATTACATTTTCACTTGAATATTGAGCAAAACTTGTCTAAGTATCGTAATAAATTATTAATTTTCAAAAGATAACACCTGAAAAAGATCACTAAGTTTGTAACCAGTAGATAATGGAACTGAGTACAAGGGCGTACCCAGGATCAAAACTAGGGGGGGCAAGGGGGGAAGCCATGGTCATTCAATATACAATTGATTATTAAAATAGTTATTTCAAGAATTGTATTAAATTCCAGCAACAAAATGTATAATAAAGATTATTTTTTTTGCTTCCAAGGGTGGGGGGCAGCTGCCCCCCTTCCCCTCGCTGGGTACGCCCATGACTGAGTAGATTGTAGGGAGGATGAAAACTAAATGGTGAAATGTTTTCTCGTTTTGTTGAAGATGATGTTATAGGCTACTCTTCTACATATATATGAGAAAAAATTAAGTGATGGATCAGAAAATTGATTTTAAGATCCCCTTAATTCATATAAGTGGTGTTTGCAATAAAATTATGTCTGTCTGTAGTCTGTAGTGTGTGATATACCGTACACTCTGTAGCTCAAAAACTGTTCATAGAATTGATTCAAATTTTGTATCTGGACAAACTTTGGTGGTAAACATCTATTTAAACCGTACTTGGATTTTGCTATTACACATTATGAAATTGTTAACTGTTTATCTTATATTCAAACAATAATATTTTATTTCTGAAGACACTTTTAAAGTCACAAAATGCATTTCACTGTCAAATAACACAGTTAAAACAATGCAATCCAGCTGTAGCTTAAATTTAGCTCTGGTTACAATGCCTAGGTTAATATTTATGACTACTATATTTTATGAACGTGTGTTTGTTAGGAAAACATATATTTGTCATGGTAAAAAGTATTTGTTTTGTTTAGGTCTGGTTATGTGACTATATAAAAACGATGACACGCTCAAACTTGATGAACGTAGTTTTAAATATTAACGCGAGATGGATTTCGTGCTTTTATATTTCTTATTTTCTACTAAAATAGTGTGTTTGTGAGGAAAGTGTCTTCCGAAATAAAATATGATCTTATTGTTTGAATATAAAGTAAACAGTTAATTATATAATTTTACATAGCGAAATCCAAGCACGAGGTACAAGGGATATTTACCACTTTAGTTCTATCTCGTGATTTGATTTACTCATTGTTTGGTGTCCAAGTCATTTTATATATAATATAATGAGTAATAAATTTACTATCATTTATTACTGTTTATTTAATATTATGAGTATAAATTTTTACTATCTAAAACTAACAAATATAATAAGGAAATATTTCTTTACGCAAGATATGTTGACGACACGTTCATTATGTTTAACGGCACCTTAAGCCAAGCAGATAACTTCAAGAAATATTTGAACTCCATCAACCAAAAGATAAATGTCTTAAATTAAAAGAAGCAGATAACAAAATTAATTTCCTAGACGTTACTGTAACAAAAACTACCGATAAATGTACATACAAAATATTCAGGAAAATAACTACATCAGATGTAACTATCCATTCACAGTCATACCACCCATTTACACAAAAAATGGCGGCCTATAACAGTTTTGTACACCGTCTTGTGTCCATACCACTCGATGAAAGGGATTTCAAAGAAGAGTTAATCGTCATTAAATATATCGCCCAGACAAATGGATATAGAAGCCAAATGGTCGACAAATTATTGGAAAGGCATAGGAAGGCAAAATTGGCGAAAAAAATGTAACAATATACAAACTAGAGTAGACAAAAAGAAATATGTCGCTGCTGATTATACTGAAATAATGCCCTCCATCCTAAAAAATGCACTCCAAAAACATCATTGCCACACACCGAACTAATAATAGCGTACAAAAAATATTGCGTAAAAAACAGGAAATACCAACAGAGAAGAAGTCAGGCACCTATAAAATAGCGTGTGACGACTGCGATTGTTTTTACATCGGACAGACGGGCAGATCGTTCATGGAGAGATACAAAGAACACTTGTCCAATAATAGCCTGTACGCTAATAGATCAAGTTTCGCGCAACACATAATCGACAACAAACACTCGTATACAAATTTTGAATCTAACCTGACACCTCTTCACATCATTAAAAAAGGACCAATGATGAATGCCATTGAAGAATATGAAATTTACAAAGCATTTAAACAATCGCCAAATGATATTCTCAATGAAAAGTTATCGTTCCAATTAAAAACGCATTATTTGAGACGACAATGAGATAAATAACTGATATGACCAACCCATAAACTGACAACCTTGGCCTCACCGTGATGCCAGTAGTTCGCGAACCATGAAACCGTGCGCATGTAAGAAAATGTAAAATCAATGTATACGTGTATATATTTGTGTGTGTAGTGTACACTCTTTTTAAGAAACTGAAAAAGTGATTTTCACGAAACTTTCATCTGTAGTCGTCGTTTGTCACAAATATTAAAATTTTCACTTGAAATTTGGTGTTTTGGACATAGTGTGTTCATATAGAACTCTATTGATTTCATAATATTATATATATATATATATATATATATATATATATATATATATATTCTAACGATAAATATTATATTATAATTTGATAAAGATTATATAAATCTAAATTATGAATTAATTAGTCATACCTTGGATTGTCAACACATAAGGAAAGTTATTAATGATGAAGTCCAAATATACTCTTTAACATTAGCTCTGAAATATCTAATTTTATTTGGATTTATTTTCCAATTACTTTTGTTTTTTAATTTACTTTTTGCTCAGGGGGAGCTCTTTAATGAACAATTAATACAGTGAGTGAAATTTTAATAATACAGAGAACTGCAATTTTAACAATTTAGTTTCCAATTAAAGTCTACAATTAGTACAATACCAAATCTACTTTTGTTGTATTCCTATGTAAGTAATCCAGTGCTGATAGTTGAGTGAAGAACTTTCACTTTATTACTTGTTAATGATGTTCACCAAACACTACACTGTACTATGTCATTTATCAATAAAATGATTCACTTCAAATTACCATGAAGATGCACTCAACACTTTGTAGATGTACCTCTTTAGTACTGCAACGAAGATTACTAAGGTGTTAAATACTTTTATTTGGTAAAAACAAACACGGTTAAAACATACGTGTTAAAAAACAAATATTACTTTACTATTACTTAAAACTGGAATTATAACTTATAGGAAATACTAATTTCTACATTAGGAATACTTTTGGCGTTACTTCGCCGACCCCTATGCTGTGAGTTTTTCCCTAAGACTCCCTATATAATATTTACTTTGTCGATGCTAAAAAATACTTATTCCCTCTCTCTTAATTAACTTTAACCAATGAATGTAAGCAGCTACTTTTTGTCAGCCAATCAAATTTTAATGTTTCAAAATTGTGACAGTTTAGAAAACTGTTGTCCCGTTACATTTTATGAGTTTTGTGTGTGATTCTCCTTAAGTTTCTAATATTATAGTTATTTATGACTTAATTGCCTACAACGAATCTGGGTCTAATTTAAGTGTTTTTCTCTTTTTTTTCTTTAAAGTTGTGAATGGTGTTCTGACTGATTTATAACAATCCCCCTAACGCTTCACCTTTGTTGGCGATCACTAAAAGTTTAACATGTGTCCAACAAATTTATCTATTTCTATATTCTTTTTTAAAATATTAGACCATTACTGGAAAGCTTATTGATTTCGTTATAATATATCTTACGTATTATTAAAATTAATTATACCACCATATGGGTTGCCTCTTTAAGATAGATAATAGCAAAGTTTTAACAAAAATGTAAATTCAAACTCTGACCTCCCAAGAAAATGTGACATTCGCACAGTTACAAGATCAACCAGGATTGAATTACTGACACGAGCAAATCGAGTGAAGGTGTTTGAAGACATCTTCGAGGCACGTTTGGACCAACTCGATGTCAATAAGTTAGTTATGTACGCAACTACAAGGTTCAGAAAACCTCTGTAAAAACTGAATAAAGAAATTTACCCCTTCGGTGTTAGACAACTTTAATCTACCAATGGGGCTGTGTGGGTACCTCAACAACTTGACTAGTCAATGGAACTATATATTCTTTAGTATATGTGTGACAAATAAGAACTGAAAATGATTTAATTGCTCCATTTGGGAAGGGAGGGATTAAAAGTAGGGAATCATTAAATTAAATTATTGAAATATTAGCATTATAACAATTATCTCCCAACTTATTAATTCTAAAGCAAAAACCTTGAAATATATTTAATTATACTTACCTGTCTGAATCAAGTCTTCTTCCCTTTGTAAGTATATGACTGCGTTTAGTTAGGTATGTTTCACAATATGCTGACGTAATCAGGTATACCAATACAACCACACTTAAAACCGTACCAAACAGAAGCTGATTGCACTTCATCTTCCCTTGTTTTAAACTGAATAATTCTTCCTCCAATATTCTTTTATAATTATGTTTGTAAAGGGTAGATAAAACAAATATGTTAATGATTTGATTAATGATTCTATTATCTTTATATGTTTCTTACTTTCTTACATAATTAACGAATACTTTTTTTGTAATCAGCCATCCGCTATTTTTGGAATAACTTGAAAATAAATGTCTTACCTTCAGGATTATAATGTGTTTTTGAGGTGTAATTGGTAAAAAGAATTTTGCACAAACCTCCACTTTGTCATGTTGCAAAGTACTGTATCGTGCAAGTACAAATAACCCCAAACAGTTTTATCTGTGGACATAGATACCATATTTCTTGATATCGCCAAAATAAAGCCAGCATACGGAATAATACAACAATAAATAGACATCTTTAAGACAACAATTTTAACAATGATAGACGAGCCATAAACAAGTCTACTTTCGAACGTACTCTTTTGAATTGTAATCATTGGGATGGTTATAGAACAAGAAAACCTGTCATTTGAAAGTAAAAATGCAAGTCAACGAAATGACAAAGACAGTCCTACTAACACACATTCGTTGCTAAAATTTGTAAAGTTTTTACTCCTGTAAAATATCTCTGTAAATGTACTGATGTGTTAGCACATATTCATAATATGTTTATTTAAAGGGTACATTATCTAATAATACTGAAGGATCTTGCATTTATCAGAACAAAAACAAAATTGTTAATACTTTTACTTCAGAGTTTTATTTAAAGAAAGGAAACAAAGTGGCTAGTTTAGAACCTATTTTCAAAGATTCAAATTCCGTTTTTGCAAATTTTCAGGAACACGCTGTTAACAATAAGAACTTAAAATCTGTAAGTGAGTTGCGATTGTATATGAATTTAGCAAAATTAATTTGTCATTTGCCTGTTGAAGAAATAATTTAATTAATTAACTAACTTCATCCTGAGTTCAATCTTTTTTTAAATGAAAACAAACATCAGCTTTTTAGCATTACTAATGTAAAGCACCATATTACCATTCCCTAGTGTATAAACTATCCTTAACGAATACCTCATGTTCAAAAAGAAATCATTGAAAATTTAAATCAATATCAATTTTAAAAAGTATTAATAAATCAAGTGATAACACTTCTTCTAGCCCGGTTGTAGTTGCTAAAAAGGAATTTACAGATGGATCATCGAAATTGTAATTTTGTGTTTATTACAGACACCTAAAATTGAAAGATTATAACTTAAAAAATTAAACAGGTTAAGAAATAAAATCAGACATTTTGGTTCTGATAACGCAATACCGGGTCCAAGTAGTAACGACAATGTTCATGATTGGGCTGTATTAAATGGACGAGATAATAATATACATACGTGGTCTACAAATCATAGGCATTCGAATAGAAACGGTGGAATCAGCTAGATTGACCAGAAGACGTCGATTGAACGAAGGTTTAACGATTACTTGGAATAATATTTTGTTACTATTGAGAAAATAAAAATAATAAAATCATCGTATTTCTATTTTAATTATATATAAAGAATAAAAAATAATAAAACATTAACTACAGCATGTAAAAAACAGAAGTTTTTTAACAATCAAGCCAAGATAACACCACTCTTTTGTTGTACACAATTATGAGTTATTTAAAAGAAGACAGTTTTTACGACCTTGCAGAAAGTTGCCCTTCCTTCTACCAGATTAACTGTACAAAAGAAACTGTAACTTTGCTTGATAAAAACATGCAATAACCAAAAACAACAAGTCGAAAAACTGTTAATTAACACAGATAGAATATTTCAATACTAATTTGTAACGTTAGAGACAGGATTATCACCTTTTTAGACATGCTACCAATCAAATGTTTTATATTCAGAACCTTGTAGGTTTAGAAAATGTGAATGTAAAAGTTTTTGATGAAACACGTTAGTTAGATGAAATATACAAAATTTATTGAATGAAATTACTTTTTCATATTTTTGTTAATTTAACTAAATCTCGTAGTTATTCCAGGTTACAATTTCATGAAATGTCTATGACCTTTGGTTAGATCCCTCTTTTTAATCTCTCGTATCAGTCTCTTTGACTTTGAAAATGAAGGGCGACAGGTTTGGATTTTATGTTGTTTCTTTCCATAAAGAAATACTGTGAGTTCATATACTAGTTTATACAGAGTTGCGAGCACGGGAAAAAGTGCACAACTTCAGTGATCCATTTAAATAATATTTTGATTACTTATTCACAACGGAAATAATATGTACAATTTGCTGACAAATTTTTTAAAGTTAATTATGATTAGACTTCAAAAATGGTAATTTGAAACTCAAATCCTTTGCCCTCTTGTGATTCTAAATGAATGGCTACAAATTCACGCCCCGGGCCTCCTCCTTTAAGATGTGCCAAACCTCCTGTGCCTCTATCTTCGACTTTTACATATGAAATGATGTAATCAATTTCTGAGTTTGATTTTGATGTATACCGTATGTCTTTTGAAACTTTTGAACTAGTTGTAGATTTTTCTGCCCTTATTGTCTCGTTGACAAGTAACCTGAAAAGATAAATATTTTGAATTAATTACATTTTCACTTGAATATTGAGCAAAACTTGTCTAAATATCGTAATAAATTATTAATTTTCACAAGATAACACATGAAAAAGATCAATAAGTTTGTAACCAGTAGATAATGGAACTGAGTACAAGGGCGTACCCAGGATCAAAACTAGGGGGGGCAAGGGGGGAAACCATGGTCATTCAATATACAATTGATTATTAAAATAGTTATTTCAAGAATTGTATTAAATTCTAGCAACAAAATGTATAATAAAGATTAATTTTTTTGCTTCCAAGGGGGGGGGGCAGCTGCCCCCCTTGCCCCTCGCTGGGTACGCCCATGACTGAGTAGATTGTAGGGAGGATGAAAACTAAATGGTGAAATGTTTTCTCGTTTTGTTGAAAATGATGTTATAGGCTACTCTTCTACATATATATGAGAAAAAATTAAGTGATGGATCAGAAAATTGATTTTAAGATCCACTTAATTCATATAAGTGGTGTTTGCAATAAAATTATGTCTGTCTGTAGTCTGTAGTGTGTGATATACCGTACACACTGTAGCTCAAAAACTGTTCATAGATTTGATTCAAATTTTGTATCTGGACAAACTTTGGTGGTAAACATCTATTTAAATCGTACTTGGATTTTGCTATTACACATTATGAAATTGTTAACTGTTTATCTTATATTCAAACAATAATATTTTATTTCTGAAGACACTTTTAAAGTCACAAAATACATTTCACTGTCAAATAACACAATTAAAACAATGTAATCCAGTTGTAGCTTAAATTTAGCTCTGGTTACATTGCCTACGTTAATATTTATGACTACTATATTTTATGAACGTGTGTTTGTTAAGAAAACATATATTTGTCATGGTAAAAAGTATTTGTTTTGTTTAGGTCTGGCTATGTGACTATATAAAAACGATGACACGCTCAAACTTGATGAACGTAGTTTTAAATATTAACGCGAGATGGATTTCGTGCTTTTATATTTCTTATTTTCTACTAAAATAGTGTGTTTGTGAGGAAAGTGTCTTCCGAAATAAAATATGATCTTATTGTTTGAATATAAAGTAAACAGTTAATTATATAATTTTACATAGCGAAATCCAAGCACGTGGTACAAGGGATATTTACCACTTTAGTTCTATCTCGTGATTTGATTTACTCATTGTTTGGTGTCCAAGTCATTTTATATATAATATAATGAGTAATAAATTTACTATCATTTATTACTGTTTATTTAATATTATGAGTATAAATTTTTACTATCTAAAACTAACAAATATAATAAGGAAATATTTCTTTACGCAAGATATGTTGACGACACGTTCATTATGTTTAACGGCACCTTAAGCCAAGCAGATAACTTCAAGAAATATTTGAATTCCATCAACCAATAGATAAATGTCTTAAATTAAAAGAAGCAGATAACAAAATTAATTTCCTAGACGTTACTGTAACAAAAACCACCGATAAATGTAAGTACAAAATATTCAGGAAAATAACTACATCAGATGTAACTATCCATTCACAGTGATACCACCCATTTACACAAAAAATGGCGGCCTACAACAGTTTTGTACACCGTCTTGTGTCCATACCACTCGATGAAAGGGATTTCAAAGAAGAGTTAATCGTCATTAAATATATCGCCCAGACAAATGGATATAGAAGCCAAATGGTCGACAAATTATTGGAAAGGCATAGGAAGGCAAAATTGGCGAAACAAATGTAACAATATACAAACTAGAGTAGACAAAAAGAAATATGTCGCTGCTGATTATACTGAAATAATGCCCTCCATCCTAAAAAATGCACTCCAAAAAAATAACATCATTGTCACACACCGAACTAATAATAGCGTACAAAAAATATTACGTAAAAAACAGGAAATACCAAAAGAGAAGAAGTCAGGCATATATAAAATAGCGTGTGACGACTGCAATTGTTTTAACATCGGACAGACGGGCAGATCGTTCATGGAGAGATACAAAGAACACTTGTCCAATAATAGCCTGTACGCTAATAGATCAAGTTTTGCACAACACATTATCGATAACAAACACTCGTATACAAATTTTGAATCTAACCTGACACCTCTTCACATCATTAAAAAAGGACCAATGATGAATGCCATTGAAGAATATGAAATTTACAAAGCATTTAAACAATCGCCAAATGATATTCTCAATGAAAAGTTATCGTTCCAATCAAACTCATTATTTGAGACGGCAATGAGATAAATAACTGATATGACCAACCCATAAACTGATAACCTTGGCCTCACCGTGATGCCAGTAGTTCGCGAACCATGAAACCGTGCGCATGTAAGAAAATGTAAAATCAATGTATACGTGTATATATTTGTGTGTGTAGTGTTAATGTTTTGTTATGTTTAATGTTTTAACGACCTCTACGGAGTGAAATAACTGAAGATGGAGCTACATCTCCGAAACGCTTCTTTGTAATAAGACAAAAACAAAGTCACATGACGGAACTATAAAGGTAATAAAAATAATTTATTACTCATTATATTTTTTTAAATATTTAATAAATTTTTTTTGGCCTTTAAAGATAGCATATTACATGATCCGATTCCACCCTCACTAGCGTAATCATTCTAAATCTGAACTCACTTTACTATAATTGTTCTTCTCACCTATGGAAGCCTCTCTTTGTGCAAACTAGGGGAATTCTTAAATTCGAAATCAGTGCCTCACTACAATTTGGCTCAAAACAATCGTTCCATACTTTGCTTTACATTTTTTGTAAACAATTTACACCCAGTATACAAAGTGTAGGGTGAATTTTGTAATCACAAAAAATGTTGACCTCCGTTCTATACACTCTTTTTAAGAAACTGAAAAAGTGATTTTCACGAAACTTTCATTTGTAGTCGTCGTTTGTCACAAATATTAAAATTTGCACTTGAAATTTGGTGTTTTGGACATAGTGTGTTCATATAGAACTCTATTGATTTCATAATATTATATATATATATATATATATATTCTAACGATAAATATTATATTATATTTGATAAATATTATATAAATCGAAATTATGAATTAATTAGTCATACCTTGGATTGTCAACACATAAGGAAAGTTATTAATGATGAAGTCCAAATATACTCTTTAACATTAGCTCTGAAATATCTAATTTTATTTGGATTTATTTTCCAATTACTTTTGTTTTTTAATTTACTATTTGCTCAGGGGGAGCTCTTTAATGAACAATTAATACAGTGAGTGAAATTTTAATAATACAGAGAATTGCAATTTTAACAATTTAGTTTCCAATTAAAGTCTACAATTAGTACAATACCAAATCCACTTTTGTTGTATTCCTATGTAAGTAATCCAGTGCTGATAGTTGAGTGAAGAACTTTCACTTTATTACTTGTTAATGATGTTCACCAAACACTACACTGTACTATGTCATTTATCAATAAAATGATTCACTTCAAATTACCATGAAGATGCACTCAACACTTTGTAGATGTACCTCTTTAGTACTGCAACGAAGATTACTAAGGTGTTAAATACTTTTATTTGGTAAAAACAAACACGGTTAAAACATACGTGTTAAAAAACAATTATTACTTTACTATTACTTAAAACTGGAATTATAACTTATAGGAAATACTAATTTCTACATTAGGAATACTTTTGGCGTTACTTCGCTGACCCCTATGCTGTGAGTTTTTCCCTAAGACTCCCTATATAATTTTTACTTTGTCGATGCTAAAAAATACTTATTCCCTCTCTCTTAATTTACTTTAACCAATGAACGTGATCAGCTACTTTTTGTCAGCCAATCAAATTTTAATGTTTCAAAATTGTGACAGTTTAGAAAACTGTTGTCCCGTTACATTTTATGAGTTTTGTGTGTGATTCTCCTTAAGTTTCTAATATTATAGTTATTTATGACTTAATTGCCTACAACGAATCTGGGTCTAATTTAAGTGTTTTTCTCTTTTTTTCTCTTTAAAGTTGTGAATGGTGTTCTGACTGATTTATAACAATCCCCCTAACGCTTCACCTTTGTTGGCGATCACTAAAAGTTTAACATGTGTCCAACAAATGTATCTATTTCTATATTCTTTTTTAAAATATTAGACCATTACTGGAAAGCTTATTGATTTCGTTATAATATATCTTACGTATTATTAAAATTAATTATACCACCATATGGGTTGCCTCTTTAAGATAGATAATAGCAAAGTTTTAACAAAAATGTAAATTCAAACTCTGACCTCCCAAGAAAATGTGACATTCGCACAGTTACAAGATCAACCAGGATTGAATTACTGACACGAGCAAATCGAGTGAAGGTGTTTGAAGACATCTTCGAGGCACGTTTGGACCAACTCGATGTCAATAAGTTAGTTATGTACGCAACTACAAGGTTCAGAAAACCTCTGTAAAAACTGAATAAAGAAATTTACCCCTTCGGTGTTAGACAACTTTAATCTACCAATGGGGCTGTGTGGGTACCTCAACAACTTGACTAGTCAATGGAACTATATATTCTTTAGTATATGTGTGACAAATAAGAACTGAAACTGATTTAATTGCTCCATTTGGGAAGGGAGGGATCAAAAGTAGGGAATCATTAAATAAATTATTGAAATATTAGGATTATAACAATTATCTCCCAACTTATTAATTCTAAAGCAAAAACCTTGAAATATATTTAATTATACTTACCTGTCTGAATCTAGTCTTTTTCCCTTTGTAAGTATATGACTGCGTTTAGTTAGGTATGTTTCACAATATGCTGACGTAATCAGGTATACCAATACAACCACACTTAAAACCGTACCAAACAGAAGCTGATTGCACTTCATCTTCCCTTGTTTTAAACTGAATAATTCTTCCTCCAATATTCTTTTATAATTATGTTTGTAAAGGGTAGATAAAACAAATATGTTAATGATTTGATTAATGATTCTATTATCTTTATATGTTTCTTACTTTCTTACATAATTAACGAATACTTTTTTGTAATCATCCATCCGCTATTTTTGGAATAACTTGAAAATAAATGTCTTACCTTCGGGATTATAATGTGTTTTTGCGGTGTAATTGGTAAAAAGAATTTTGCACAAACCTCCACTTTGCCATGTTGCAAAGTACTGTATCGTGCAAGTACAAATAACCCTAACCAGTTTTATCTGTGGACATAGATACCATATTTCTTGATATCGCCAAAATAAAGCCAGCACACGGAATAATATAACAATAAATAGACATCTTTAAGACAACAATTTTAACAATGATAGACGAGCCATAAACAAGTTTACTTTCGAACGTACTCTTTTGAATTGTAATCATTGGGATGGTTATAGAACAAGAAATCTTGTCATTTGAAAGTAGAAATGCAAGTCAACGAAATGACAAAGACAGTCCTACTAACACACATTCGTTGCTAAAATTTGTAAAGTTTTTACTCCTGTAAAATATCTCTGTAAATGTACTGATGTGTTAGCACATATTCATAATATGTTTATTTAAAGGGTACATTATCTAATAATACTGAAGGATCTTGCATTTATCAAAACAAAAACAAAATTGTTAATACTTTTACTTCAGAGTTTTATTTAAAGAAAGGAAACAAAGTGGCTAGTTTAGAACCTATTTTCAAAGATTCAAATTCCGTTTTTGCAAATTTTCAGGAACACGCTGTTAACACTAAGAACTGAAAATCTGTAAGTGAGTTGCGATTGGATATGAATTTAGCAAAATTAATTTGTCATTTGCCTGTTGAAGAAAGACTTGAATTAATTAACTAACTTCATGCTGAGTTCAATCTTTTTTAAATGAAAACAAACATCAGCTTTTTAGCATTACTAATGTAAAGCATCATATTAACATTGGATATCATCCCTTAGTGTATAAACTACTCTTAACGAATACCTCATGTTTAAAAAGAAATCATTGAAAATTTAAATCAATATCAATTAGAAAAAGTATTATTAAATCAAGTGATAACACTTCTTCTAGCCCGGTTGTAGTTGTTAAAAAGTATATTTACAAGTGGATCATCGAAATTGGGATTTTGTGTTTATTACAGACATCTAAAATTGAAAGATTATAAGTTAAAAAATTAAACAGGTTAAGAAATAAAATCAGACATTTTGGTTCTGATAACGCAATACCGGGTCCAAGTAGTAACGACAATGTTCATGATTGGGCTGTATTAAATGGATGAGATAATAATATACATATGTGGTCGACAAATCATAGACCTTCGAATAGAAACGGTGGAATCGGCTAAATTGACCAGAAGACGTCGATTGGACGATGGTTTAACGATTACTTGGAATAATATTTTGTTACTATTGAGAAATTAAAAATAATAAAATAATCGTATTTCTATTTTTATTATATATAAAGAAGAAAAAATAATAAAACATTAACTACAGCATTTAAAAAACAGAAGTTTTTTAACAATCAAACCAAGATAACACCACTCTTTTGTTGTACACAATTATGAGTTATTTAAAAGAAGACAGTTTTTACGACCTTGCAGAAAGTTGCCCTTCCTTCTACCAGATTAACTGTACAAAAGAAACTGTAACTTTGCTCGATAAAAACATGCAATAACCAAAAACAACAAGTCGAAAAACTGTTAATTAACACAGATAGAATATTTCAATACTAATTTGTAACTTTAGAGACAGGATTATCACCTTTTTAGACATGCTATCAATCAAATGTTTTATATTCAGAACCTTCCACCCAGTCGTGTTGTAGGATTAGAAAATGTGAATGTAAAGGTTTTTGATGAAACACGTTAGTTAGATGAAATATACAAAATTTATTGAATGAAATTACTTTTCATATTTTTGTTAATTTAACTAAATCTCGTAGTTATTCCAGGTTACAATTTCATGAAATGTCTATGACCTTTGGTTAGATCCCTCTCTTTCATCTCTCGTATCAGTCTCTCAACTTTTGTTCGCTTCCGACTTTGAAAATCAAGGGCGACAGGTTTGGATTTTATGTTGTTTCTTTCCTTAAAGAAATACTGTGAGTTCATATACTAGTTTATACAGAGTTGCGATCACGGGAAAAAGTGCACAACTTCAGTGATCCATTTAGATATTTTGATTACTTATTCACAACGGAAATAATATGTACAGTTTGCTGACAAATTTTTTAAAGTTAATTATGATTAGACTTCAAAAATGGTAATTTGAAACTCAAATCCTTTGCCCTCTTGTGATTCTAAATGAAAGGCTACATATTCACGCCCCGGGCCTCCTCCTTTAAGATGTGCCAAACCTCCTGTGCCTCTATCTTCGACTTTAAAATATGTAATTATATGATAAAAGTCTCTGTGTTTTTCCGATGTATACCGTACTTCTCTTGAAACTGTTGGACTAGTTGCAGATTTTTCTTCTATTATTGTTTCGTTGAAAGACAACCTGAAACGACAAATATTTTGAATTAATTACAAATTCATTTAGGTATCGAGCATAACCTGTCTAAATATCACAATAAATTATTAATTTCCACAAGACAACACCTCAACAAGATCACTAAGCTTGTAAACAGTACATAAAGGAACTGAGTAGATTGTAACGAGGATGACAACGTAATTGTTGAAAAATTATCTGGAAATGTTTTCTTGTTTCACCATTCTTGATGAAACGACTCTATAGTGACCGTGATTGTTTAAACCTCTTAACAACAAGAAATAAAAATTTATCATTTTATTTTTTAATTAATAATATAGTGTAGCTTTACCAGCATAGATGGTGTAACTATATACAGTAACTTTATCCCCGGTATTTATTAGGTGGTGTGCTATTTTGGTGGTGTAAAGCAACAAGTAATTAAAAATATTTGATGTGCTAAGCCATGTTGAAAAATTACCATAAGTTAATACAATTAATGCTGAATTCTTACTCTGCTATATAAAATAATAATGTTAAGACTTTCGTTAAAATATAATAAACTTTAATTTTGATTTTTGTTTCGGCGTATAAAAGCCGATGTCAATTTCTAACTCGTCCGTCCTAAATCTAATAATATAGGCTATTTTCGAATTTTTTCTTTCCCCAAACTCTAAGTGATTTTAACTAAATGTGATCATTCTGTTGGACAACTACTCCATTCCAAATCTTTCCATTCTTGAGATTGTGTATGACAATCACTTTCATCCTGACACTATACTCACCCTAACTCTAATAATTGATTTTACATATTAAATAAATTTCACATCTGAATAATTTGGTTTGAAGGTTAGGTATTAGAGTATCTAATGCTGACATCTATAGTTGTGGAACGGTCGGAGTGAGGCTGAGATTTGGTCAACTGGCACTAATCGGCTTAGCTTGCCCGGGCCCGAGTCCCATTGTTGAGGCATCCTTACAGACCTGCGCGGAGACAATAGGCACTGACTCATATTATATTTGTCCAGTACAAATATTTAGCTTACTCAATTTTTAATAATTGACAAAAACAAATATCACTACGACTTTTGTCATAAAATGCTGTGAATTTTAATATAAAATTTCAAACAAATCGGTTTAATTTTTACTTATACAAGCATATGCACACAAGTATTGTTATTGACAAAACTGAAAAATTATTATTAATTTATGTAGGATTAGTGTTATATAAGTTTTAAATATTGTATAGGCAGTAGTGTGTTTCAAAGGGGTAATTTGTCACTTTCAACGAGTCTATTATCATAATTCTGGGCAATTAAAATATGTGTCATAAGTTTTCTGTCTCCCTCCATCTGACCATTGACACATAGTTACAAATACCACGGATTATTGTGTCCGTCACCCTTAATGATTATTGTGTGACTTATAAGGACCTTTGCCTCGTGATTAACCACCCAAAGTAGGCAGTTGTCAAATAGCTAACATCTTCAGTCAGTGTTTGTACGTCTCATAGGGAACAGTGTTAGTGCGAGAGTTTACTAAACAGTTTAACCTTAGAGGATGGCAGAGGAAGATCCGGGACTCCAGTCACCCGAGAAATACTTCAAGCCGAAAACTCAACGTGCGTATACAAGTGATGAGCGACGTATTATATTAAATGTGTATGCAGTTTTGAGAAGAGAAAATCCAGATATGTCAAAGTGAAATATAGCAGAAAGAGTTGTAGTCTTGACAGGGTGTGGTAGAGCTACTGTAGAACGGCTACGAAAGGAGTTTGATGAAGGACCTTCGGTAACCCCCGTGAAGAAGTGACCGTTTCAAGTAGGTCAAAGGACTAGGATGAAAAAATTAACAGACTTTAAAAAAAAACGGAATAAGAAAGTTAGTCCACTCGTTGTATAGGGAGAACATTCCACCAATGTCTGACAAGATCACTGCAATGATAAGTGTTGCCTCTCTATGAATGCAAATAGCAATGTTATTAACAAAAATGTAATTTCACAGCCAAACCTTACAAGAAAATATCTTTTCACATAATTAAAAGATCCGCCAGTACTGAGTCATCGGAAGGAGCAAAGCGAGTGAAGGTGTTTAATATCTAGACATCTTCTAGACTTTTTGGACCGAGTAGATATCAGAAGTTAGTGATATATGCAACTAAGAGGATCAGAAAACCTCTGTAACAACTGTTTTAAAGAAATTTGCCCCGGCTGTTTGACATCTTTAATTAGACCCCTTTAATCTACCAATGTGGCTGTGTAAGTACCATGATGACCTCAACTATTTGTTTAGTCAATGGAACTATATTCTTTAGTATATGTGTGACAAATAAGAACTGACACACTGACATCATTCATAAAATGATTTAAATGCTCCATTTGGTATAGGGGGATCAAAAGTTGGAAAAAATTAAAAATAACAAATGTTGTAAACAAATTTACCCTGTACTAAATATACTCTGTGTAAGAACCTTTGTCTAATAATACAATTTAACATTTCCTTTACAGCAAGAGACCAACTTCCAAGCATTACATTTAGAGGATCTGCATGATTTATATCGATCTGTTTAATTATACCTGGGTAAGTACCATGATGGCGCCCAACTACTTTAGTAATCGGAACTATATATTGCTTAGTGTATGTGTAACAAATACAGACAGACATACATTATTCCTGAGGTTGGTAGTACTGATTTCAAACGAGTGAAACATTTGTGTAACGAGCTCTTGGATATTTAGTGATTTTCTGTGGTAAAACGTTGCAAATGAGTGTAAGATATTTTGCGAATTGCAATTAAGACTGTAAGTAATATTAAGTGGCAGACATAAGTTGTTTAAAGACTTTTATAAATTAAAAAAACAAGAAAAGTGTCTGTTAGTGGATTGTTTGTCGGTTACAACGGGCAGGTAAGGCACAGATAGATAACGGCCGGCCAGTGTTGCCAACTTGAGTTGTGACGTGTACAGAATATCGTATGTTCTGATAACTACTTGTTTAGTTAATTTATGGATAATAAGTCAATTACTGATTTTTTTACACCTAAAGTGAATAACAATGGTAAACGTCCAAGGGTAGTTTCGCCTGAAGAGAGTTATAAAAGTGACAATATAATGGGGGAGAGTAAAGTAGGAGATTTGACGCATAGTGAGTTAATGGCGGCTATCGGCGCCCTGCTGGATAGTAAATTATCGTCTTTGGCAACGAAGGAAGATTTTAATGTAGTGGCTGAAGATATTAAAATTTTAAAAAATGAAAATGAAAATTTGAGGAAGGACTTGCGCTTAATTAAAGATAGAGAGAAACTCATTATGGATAGGTTAGATGATTTAGAGGGGCGATCTCGAAGAAATAACCTCATATTTAGAGGTATTACATATAATAAGGGTGATGACTGCTTAAGAATAATAAAGGAATTTTGTGTAAATATGTTGCAATGTCGCAGCAACCTTTGGATTAACCGTGCCCACCCCCTTGGAACAAATGGCTTACTGATAGCCCACCTTCCGGACGATGCTGACGTCGACTTCGTAATGAGAAATGCGAAGAAATTAAAAGGAACGGGTTATTTTGTCTACCGCGACTACACTAAAGAAGTAAGGAACAAGAGAAGGCAATTGATGGCTGTCAGAGGAGAACTGGAACGATTAGTTGGCCGACGGCGAATGCCGATAGTATTTGATCGCCTGATCGTCGAAGGACACCATTTTTTCTGGAACAAAGGCAACCTAATGGCGGGAAAGGAAGATGGCTGTGCAAAGATACAAGAACTGCTGAAAATCGACCTATCTACATTCATTGATAATCTGGAGGAAAACCATGGACAGCAACGACACAACAACGGCTCTATAGCAACAACGCCGACTGCAACGGTGGAGGAAAGGAAGTGAGAATGCAACCGCACCTATCAAAGAACATCGCCCAAGAAAACCTCTAGAGGTGATGTATCATTGACAATCCTATCATACAATGTACACGGGTTAAGAAATAAACTCAGTGACTTTAAGTTAATTAATTTTTTGTTAGATTACGACATAATAATTTTGTTAGAAACTTTTATAACAGAAGTTGATTTTGATTTTTTAAGAAACTATTTTAGTAATTTCAGGTTAAAGTTAATACCAGCAATTAAGGAGGGTACTTTTGGGAGGCCTCGAGGAGGCTGTTTAGTTGGAATTAATTTAAAATCTAATTTTGTAAATAATATAAATTTTGTTCATAATGATATAGCTCATGCTGTAGAAGTTAAGTTAGAAGAATCTCATTTTACTCGCATTTTACCCATTTATTTAAATTTCAACTGTTGGGAAAGAGATTTCAGTGCCTTGTCAGATTATGTTAGTTCTAATTCAAACATGAGTTTTATTATTATTGGTGATTGTAACGCAAGAACTGCAAACAAACAAAATATAAATGTTAATCTTATAAGTAGTTTAAGCAATATTAAAGAATTACGTACATCTAAAGACACAATTTGCAATATTAGGGGGAAAAAATATTTGGAGTTTTGTGATAATTATGGGCAAGTCATTTTGAATGGGCGCACAATCTCAGACGATAAAGGTCAATACACTTTCATTAGTAACATGGGGTCCTCTGTAATTGATTTGGCAAGTATTTCACTAAACAGTTTAGATTGGGTTAAGGATATGTGTGTGAAAGAATTTATTGGGTCGGACCATTTACCAATTCAGCTAGAGATATACGCGCGATTAGATAATAAAATAAAGGAAGTAAAAAGTTTCCCTATGTTACCTAAATTAATGTGGTCAGTATCGGATGATCGGTTTTATAAAAATAAGGTAGATAGTAAGTTAAACTTAGTAGAATCTAACGAAAATGTACAAGTAATGCTAGACGAGATAACGGACATTGTGAGAGGGGCTGCGCACCAGGGTAAACAAAATAGGGGTAAGAAAAGTGCGTCTAGGGGGAAAAACAAATGGTTTGACAAAGAGTGTGATAAGGCTAGAACTAAAGTATTCAAATTATTAAATCTATACAGGGGATACAATAATATTTATGTCAAAAAATTATATTTGGAAGCTAACAAGGATTACAGTAAAATAAGGGATTTAAAAAAGAAACAGTTTAACGAAGAGTTAATTAAAAAACTACAAAATGTTAAGAATACGAAAGATTTTTGGGAGGCCGCGAAAAGTTTAAAAAAAGGAATGAATTATGTGGGAAACAATATTAAGGTGGAAGACTGGGTTAGGCACTTTAAAATGCTGCTTGATCCCCCCATAAGTATGCAGCCTGTTTTGTTTGCAGAACCTTTTTTTAAAGTTAAGTGTCTAGATAAAACAATCGATATGTGTGAAATAAGACAGGTATTAAAGGCTTCAAAAGATAATAAAGCGCCAGGGTTCGACCGCATACCTTATGAATTTTATAAACAAGCCCCAGACAAATTAATTGAAATTGTTCTAAAAATGTTTAATTTAATTTGGGATAATGGGAAAGTGCCGATTAGTTTTAAAAAATCTATTGTATATCCATTACACAAAAAAGGTGATGTTAATGATGTAAGCAACTATAGAGGTATTTGTTTTATTGATGCTATCGCCAAACTTTTTACGGGTATAATTTTAAACAGGTTAGAAAAATGGGTTAGGGAAAACAATATATTAAATGAGTACCAAGCGGGGTTTAGGAAAGGTTATTCCACCATTGACAATATATTCAATCTCATGTCTATGATAAATCTGAGGCTCGCATTAAACAAGGGAAAGCTTTATTGTTTTTTTGTTGATTTTTCTGCGGCCTTTGATAGGATAGATCGAAAGTCATTGTTTTATAAACTATATTCTCTGGGAGTGTCTACAAAAATTGTGAGGATTTTACAAAGTTTGTATAATGGTACTGCAGCAGGGGTTTGGTGTGGGGAGGGGGTGTCCAATTGTTTTGAAACAAGCAAGGGCTTAAGGCAGGGATGTCTGTTAAGTCCACTGTTATTCTCTTTATTTATAAACGACTTGCACGAGGTTCTAGGAGGCGGTTGTCAGTTCGGTGACACGAAGATCAGAGTGTTGTTATATGCTGATGACATTGTGTTGCTGGCCCCTGCTCCTGTAGTATTGCAATATATGATAACAAATTTAGAAAGATATTGTGACGCTTGGAATTTGAAAATAAATTTGGACAAATCTAAAATTATGGTCTTTCGAAATGGGGGGAAATTATCGTCTCATGAGCGATGGTTTTATAAAGGTGAACGGATTGAATGTGTCAACAAGTATAAATATCTAGGTCTGACTCTGACACCAGCATTGTCTTTACAATGTCATTTTGAAGAGAAACTGACAGCATCTAAAAATGCCATCAATCATGCTTGGGTAAATTTGTTAGGCCATGCAAGTATTACCCTATTAACTAAATCGGAATGTTTTAAAGCTGTAGCCAGGTCAATCATGTGTTACGGAGCCCAAGTGTGGGGATATCGGGAACATGATTCGGTAGAACAGCTGTTACGTTTTTTTATCAAACGGATTCTGTGTCTGCCACAAAACACACCTAACTATATGTTGTATTTGGAGACAAATTTTGAAAAATTGTTTGTTTTTGCTTTTAAGTTACATTTTAAATACATAATAAAAGTGCTGGACATGGCCGATAACCGTCTACCTAATATTTTATCAAAAGAAATAATTAGGAAAAATCTATTTTGGTTTCGAGAGTGGCAGTATTTGGCTGAAAGGCATTCTGTGCCGTTATCAGCTGATGCGGGACTATGGCGGGGGCAACTGATGACCTTATGGCAAGCGATAAGGGACGATGCTAGGCAGAAATGTATACAAGCCGCTAGGACAAGTCAGTACCATGCCTTATACAGAGACGTAGACTATGACCTAGGCGATAAAACTTATTTTAGAGAGGAATTTAATTCAAAATTAATTGGATGGGTTTTCAAGTGTAGGGGAGATTTGCTTCATTTAAATTATAAACCTTGGGTCAGGGAACAAAATTATAATTGCTCTCTTTGTAATTTAAATCAGTTCGAGGATACATACCATTTTATCGGAAAATGTCCAATTTTAAAGGATTTCAGATTTAGGTGGTTCAAAACGCATGAACTAAGTAAGGAAGAGGTTTTAAAGTATTTAAATGGGCACGATTGGGTGCGGCTTGCAAAATTTTCTCAACAAGCTTGGCAATACAGATGGGCTTTAATTCAGGAATTTAATTTCTAATTCCCTATCGGGACGTCTATACGTTTTTAAACTTTTGTTTCCACATGTTTTCCAAATTGTAAGATATTTTCCGTTTTGTAATTTAATACCGTAAATATAAATTTTTTTAAGATTTAATTTTGATGCAAATATTGGTAGTCCAGATTTGTTTTTAAATACATGTTTTCTAAAGTTATTTGTTTCTTATCAAGATCATCAAATGTGTGTAATGTGTTAATTTCTTTGATGTAATATGTGATTGTGTTTGAAAATTTCTACCCAACCAAGCAGACAGCCTAATCAGCTATGCTTTTAAAATGCAATTATAAATATTTTAAGTTTATGGTTTGGAACAAGTTTAGTAATATAAAATTTAACAAATATTGTAATGGAATATTTTTGTTGTGAAATAAAGCATTTTTTCATTTCATTTCATTTCATTTCATACATTATTCCTAAATTGATTAAAATGCTCTAATTAGGCTGGGGGAGAGGGAGGTTAAAAGTTGAGAATCATTAAAAATGTCATACTGAAATGTTAGCAAAAATTTCTTGACTTTGTAATTCTAAAGTAAAACCATGTAATATATTTCTTTTTACTTACTCGTCTAATTGTCCTCTACAACCCATTTTTAATAAATGAGTGGGTTTATTTTCGTATATATTACATTGTGCTGACGTAGTCAGGTATACCAATACAACCACACTAAATAAAACTGTACCAAACAGAAGCTGACTGCACTTCATATTGGTTTGTTTTAAACTGAATAAGTGTTTCTATAATATTCTTTTATAATTATGGTAGTAAAGGGTAGATAAAACAAATATTTTAATGATTTGATTATTGATTCTATTATCTTGAAATAGGTCCAAGGAAACTCTTCTTATTTTCTTACATAATTAACGAATACTACTTTGTCATAAACCCCTGCTATTTTTTCTTACGTTTATCAAAACAAAAGCATTGTTTCTATACAAAATTGGTACTACTTGTAGTACATAGTTTATTTTACAGAAAGAAAACAAAGTGGCTAGTTAAGAGGCAATTTTCAAAGACTCGAATGTCGTGTTTGCAAATTTTGAGGAACACTCTATTAAAACTAACAATTTTAAATCTGTAAGTGAGTTGCGATTGGATATGAGTTTAGCAAAATTATTTCGTCATTTGCTTAGTGAAAAAAAAATTAATTAACTAAATCCACGGGAAAAAGGGGGGATAGTCAATATTTGCAAATTTTTCAGGAACAGCTGTTTTAGCTTAAAATCTATTATATAATTTACCATACATCTACAAATTTAGTTTTACCATTATTATACGATTCCATAACATAGATAGTACATGTCCAATACAAAATAATGTTGAAAAAAATATCATTTCAAAATTATGCTATAAAGTTACGGCTCAGTTCCAGTTTTACAAGGAAAGAAGGGGGAATGTCACAGGATACTCATTTTAATGAAACTGCATTGTTTAGTAAAAAGTCCAATTAAACTTCATTTAGCCTTACGTAAAATATGAAATAGTATACAATACACTAAAATTGGTTGTTAAGTTCATTTCTTTAAACCATCATTTCTTGTTTCCATGTTTTGGAGCCTTTTTTTCTGTTTTCTTCTTCTGGCTCTTTTTTGTTTCTCCTGGTTCCATTTTAGGGATATTGCTGTAGAAAACATTGGCTTCTTCACCACAAAATCTTTTTAGAGCTTGAAGGTCACAGTACTTCTCATAGGTTACTGGTAACGGCCCTAAAAAAAAGAAGTTTTCATTGATTTTATTTTTAATTTCCTAAAATTTGGTAGAGTACGGCAATGTATTAACGCAGTTTAATACAAAAAATAGCTATGTAATGTTCATTACCTTGGTAAACAGGATCTGGGAGTAGAAATTCTCCCTGAGGTAGCAAGTCTTCTTTTCGAGGTACTGATCCCGATTTATTCACGATATCGCCATCCCAGTGTCCATTGAATGTTGATCAATGCTGCATCAGGCGAGGATGTTTTCTTTCTACGACGAATTCTCTAATTGGCCTTGATTTGAAAGGGCATTTCTTTGAATAAAGCTGATCAAAGTGTTCAGTCCACTTGCGTACTAAACTCTTGACGACCTCAATGACAACAAAGGGTGATGGTTTTGCTCTTGAGCTTATAAACTCATCAAACCAGTCGCTTGGAAGTTCAATCCACTTACTTTGGTTCACATTTGCCATGTTTTGATCGCACTCGAGGTATGAGTGTCCTCTAATAGGAAAGACCATATTGACTTTGACGAGTCTTTTGACATGATGCACCAAGTAATGTGCCATACGGAAGATTGTCCAGTTTTTATTCTGACCGGGACACGAGTCACAAAAAATATCCAATTCTGTCACTGCAGGTTCAAGTTTGCACATTACGAAATCAAATAAAAAGGAAACCACTTCATCGGCTCCTTTTCCCGCTACGGTTTCATCGTATCCATAAAAATATGAATCACCCGAGGAAAGCACATGGATGTTAAACATGATCACTGTTAGTTGGCGTTTATAATAAACATCATTCGTGGTTATATTGGGCGTCGAAAGGTTTTTCTGAAAATCCATTGCAATTGACTCACGCTCTTTTGATTTCTGACTAGCTAACCTAGAGCTACGTTTACGCACATAGAACGTATTATCCTTTAGTAGATGAATTTTGCTTTCATTGGAGAGTTTCTTTAGTTTCTGCTCAGCCTCTAACTTCTGTTGGCTGCCATCAGGAAACATTTTTAGGCCACTTTCCACTGTTCGGACCTCAGAGGTGTAAAGGTCACATGTGCTACAAGTGTCCTTTCGGGGGTATCCAAAAGTAATGTTAAATTTTTCATTAAATATTGTGCGGTACTTTTCATACGATACCACATGATTTGGAAACTTTTCCTTGTATAGGCTGTACAATTTATTAACATTTAGTTCAGAAGATAGGTAAGTCTTTTTTGAATCCTTAAGACTGTAATGGCTATATGTTCAACAATGGAATCAATTACCTCTTCAGACTTCTTGTGATTTCTATTGTTATGCTTACCGCGGAGATCATTTGTGGAACCACCTTTTTTTCGGTATTTTTGAATGATTTCTACTTTTTTCTTTGTTATGCCATGCAAAGAGGCAAATGCCTTGAAACAAACAGGGACCTCTTCAATGGTATCTCCTTTCTTTACACGTACACGGTATGAATATAAACATTGGTTCATAACAGCAAACTCTTCAGGCTGCCTTAGCCTACGACGTGCAACAGGCACTACAACTACTAAACCAGCGAGATAACTGTTTTGTTTATTAACTGTCATTGTATTAAAATGTTCAATAACATACTTCCTGTCACCTGCAGGTATTGCTTCAAAACACTTTAGACGTGCACTTGCAGTCTGGTCCTGTTTCATGGGATGACGCGAGAAGTTTCTTCCGAACATCACTCATTCTACCCAACACTTTTCGTTTTTTTGAAGTTTTTAAGGAAAGCTTAGCCTCACCATCACTTGCAACTAGGTCTTCTTCCATTTTATTTCACTAACTACTAACACAGCACATGTAAAAACACACAAACATAATCTCAAAACAAGTGAGCAAAGCTGAGAAGTAAACTAAAACAATTGACCAGCTGAGTCCGGTGCAATATGAACATGTGACTCTCCCCCTTCTTTCCTTGTCAAGCATGGACTCTCCTCCTTTTTCCCCTGTATAGGATATTTTAAATCATTAATATCTACTGGACTATCCCCGTTCTTACCCTGTAAATGGTATGAACAAAATCCTTATACTTTATACTTTACTATGGCATTAAAACCTAAAAAAATTTTTTTTGGACTCTCCCCCTTTTTCCCGTGGACCCTTCAATTACTTAATTCTCAGTTCAAAAATTTTAAGGTGCACACAAACATCAGCAGTTTATCATTACTAATATCAAGCACCTTATTAACTCTGGATATCAGCCCCTTGTGTTTAAACCTCCCTAACCGATTACCTCAAGTACAAAAGGAAATCATAGACAATTTAATTACTGGTAAATACGAATTTAAAAAGGTATTATTAAATCAAGTTACACCACTTCTAGCCCGGTTGTACTTGTTAAAAAGAATTTCAAGGATGGTTCATCAAAAAGGAGATTTTGTGTTGATTACATAGAGCTAAATTCTGTAACAATATCTGACACTTATTCAATTCCAAATATTCCGATACTTTGGGTATGTTAGGTGGGTCTAAATATTTTTCAGTGATTTACATGTTGTCGTACTTTTAACAAATGTTTTGGATGTAGAGAACAAACCTGTGAGGGACACTTACCCCTATCAGGGGACCACATTGCATGGCACCATGGCGTCATCCGCATACCAGGTGAAATCTTCGGTTTTCCCCGTACACGTGACATTCCAAATATTTGTTCGCAGTCTGGACAGACATTGGATGAGGGACGTATGACATTTTTGGGGTGTTCGCAATATGGACTGTTTACAATCGGGACACAACCTTTTAACTACTCCAAACCATGGATAAAGTGTGATGGTACACGGTTGATAAAAAAAAATAGATTAGTTGAAAAATAGGACTAGCCTACGTAAAAAAAAACATTTGACAATCCTATCCTTACCTAAATTTCATAGGTACAAATTATATAGGCCTACATGTCATTTTACATGTGGTGAAAAGATCATTTCTTCTTTCACTGATAGGGTGCATATAGTATGCCATAATATGAAATAGTACAAACAATCTGATCGATAGACTTGACGGGGCTGGAGGAATCAGGGGTTAATCACCTTTTCGGTATGCCCAGGCTTGAGTTAAGTATGCCCAGGAATGTCTCACTCAGCACTGCATAAGTCGTTACTCACCTTTTTTGGGTTTCCCCAAGCTATTCAGTTGTGTTTGACAGTTGGTGGTGACAAGTGCTCGTAGTTGAGGAAAATTCAACAGCTGGGATTTAGTAGAGAATATAAAAGTGAACCTCAGACGGAGAGTGGAAAATGGTTACATTGGGTATTTGGTTTATCTATGTTAGGATTACACTAGAAAAGATGACAAAAAGTGTAATCAAAATTACTGAATCGTACAACCTTCAACATATTAATAGTGGATAGCGCTGCCTAAATGTTTATCAATTTGATCTCGTAATTAACACTGAATTGGGGAATTTAACAGTGGTATAGGAGAGATGTTCGTAAACGGAATTTCAATTTAGTAAAAGGATTATAGTCTATTTCCTCAAATATGGAGATTTGTTTATTTGCATCCTTTTAACCTATGTCCGTGAAATAACCTCAGTACTGTCCATCCAACTGTCCGTCCTACATTACTTTAAATTACCACTAGCCCGATTATGTAAAAATTAGATTTAAGGGACTTTCTTGCTGTCATTTTAAGTTTGAAAAAAATGAATAAAACCCAGGAATAAAAAAAAAAGAAATACGGTTCAGTATTAATTTGAGAAAAAAGTTGGGTAAAAAAGGAAATGAAAAACAAAACCTGTTTTTAAATATTACTTTCTCACACGCAGGAGGAAACCTACTTACTTCACACTTCACAGATGTATTTCTTGGGCTAAAATAATTATAAACATATGTCAATTTTCATATAGGCTACACATATGTCTGAAAACGTTTTGTTATCCGTCTGTCGGCCATTTCATGTTTTTTTCGCAAAATAATAGTAACTTTAACAATTATTAAGATATCAAGTCCAAATTTGGTATATATTTTTTATACTTCGTTTTACCAATATATCAAGAATCAAAGTTTTATCTAATAAATTGTCAAATGGCGGACGTTTGAAATTTTTAATATTGTTTATTGTTTGAAAATATAATGTCCAGCAAACGGATGTCAAAGCGTTTCCAGACATATGAATGTTTTCCCCATTATTTTGATTAGAAGTATACCTGTGAAGATTTCGGTTTCCTTCTGAGACACTCTGTATACAGTATAAAGAAAATTGTGATTGGTCAAAAACTGGTGTCGAATTTTTGGTAGATATATCAGTTTTGAAGTCTTCAAAAAGTGATTTTGGGAATGATATCTGTCTGTCGTCTGTTTAGTGATTTGCAGCCTAAACAAGTAGATTGATTATAATGAAATTCGGTGTGTGGATATAATTTGTCCATATCTCAGAACGTTCTTTTTAGTTTCTTGAATAACTTAAAGTTTCCTATCATGAGATATTTCGATTTTATCAAAATCATTAGAATCAATTTTGATAAACTAATAGTCTCTAACTATCCAAACAAAACGTACTGATCATCATCTCCCCAATTATGTCGGTACTCGAGTTATCGGTAAAAATCTTTTCGGCTCAAATTTTGATAAAATTCAATGTTTGCTCAAACCAATGTATCAAATCTTAAGTAAAAGAAAATTAAGGTTTAGGAATAATTGGTTAAGGAATAACTGGTTTAGGAAAATCCGGTTTGAGAATAACTGGTTTAGGAATATTGAGCTTAGAAATAACTGGTTTGGGATTAACATCCCCAGATATATTTTTCATAATAAGTATTGAATTAATTCATGCAAAGTACATGTAAAATGACATGTAGGCCTATATAATTTGTAGGCTACCTATGAAGTTTAGGTAAGGTTAGGCTGGTCAAATGTTTTTTTACGTAGACTAGCAGGTGTCCTTTTTTTCAACTAATCTATTTTTTTTTTTTTTTAAATCAACCGTGTACCATCACAGCAGTAGTAACGTGATGAAATTGTTGCAATGTATCAATAAATAACTCAGGCGTAAAGAAAACAAAACTTCTATTTATTAAACAAAACAGCACATATTAGCACACCGAGTTCGCACACTGCAAGATGAAATAAACCAGAAATTTACAGATTTTATGAAAATCCCAAGCGGAAGGTTAGGTGTTGTTGTTCATTTACGGTCTACATCCATCAATTCTGCGTCTGTAACCTCCGTGGTGTCAGCTGAGGAAACTTGTACATTCACGTCTGTACCCGTTGACTCCATGACACTTCTCCCTTATTTACCTGCTTATTTCCCTTATATGGGCTGCTGGTATAATGAAAGGAATTTTACAAATGAGAAAATAAATTTATTTCCCTTTTTTATTTGTATCAAACAGAATTTTAAATTTTATAATATCAGTCGAAACATAAATATAGGAAGATTGATTCCCTCAAACAATTATTAAACTAAATTATATATCTCATGGTTTTTTTTATACAGAAAATACATATGAAAAGAATAAATGAGGAAGGTTTATGGTAAATTTATTCATACTTTTTAAAATTTTTTTGAATGTTTTCAGTTTTAAATATGTAAAGTATTTTTTTTTTTAATAAAAAACATATGACAAAACAATCAAGCCAAGGATAACACAATCCTCCTGTTATACACAATTATGAGTTATTTAAAAGGATAATTTTTATTGAAGATATAAAGATATAACAATTTGCACTTGACTGCATAATTTCAGTTTCGAAAAGTTTAATGTTTTTATTTTTATAAACTCTTCATATAACATAATTGATTTTTTGTTAGTATGTTATTGGTAAATTTTATTGGCAGATGGCACATCACTTCATTATTTGATTTTTTTAAATTATTTGATGTGTTAATTTTTACATATATATTTTTTAACGAACTTTGTAGATACGACGACGTTGTAGAGAGTCGCTCTTCCTAAACAAGCTATAACCTAATCTACATGTCTAGCACTGGTAATACAGATATAATTAATATCCTAAAAATAAATGTCATTTGTTTCAAAATAAATTTTTAACTTTAGGGACAGGATTACCACCCCCTTAGAGCTGTTAGCAATTAAAAGTTGTATACAGAACCCTATCCTCCGCCTTGGGCTTAAAAAATATGCAGATAACAGTTTTTTGTCGTTACATGTTAACTAAAAGAAATGTTCTAAATTAAATGAATGAAATAGTTTAGTATGGTACAATACAGATTTTCATATTTTTGTTAACGAAGGCTTGTAGTTATTGAAGATTATAATTTAATGAAATTTCTATAGTCATGGGATAGATCCCTTTCTTTCATATTTACTATCTATCTCTACCATCTTTTGTTTGCTTCTGAAGGACAAGGGGTGTGAATTTTATGTTGTTTTCTTTCTTTTTTAAAGTAGTACTTAAGGAATTCAATATACTAGTTTATAGAGAGTTTATATAGGTGTGATCACGGAATACAGTGCACAACTTCAGTATTCCAATTAAAACTTTCTATTATTTATTCACAGCAGAAATAATATGTAAAATTTGCTGACAAACTTTTTAATTTTCATTCGGTCTGTATCCATAAATAGTAATGTGAAATTCAAATCCTTTGCCCTCTAGTGATTCTAATTGTAAGACTACAGATTCATGCGGAGGGCCTCCTGATTTGAGATATACATAACCTCCTGTGCCTTTATCTTTGACTATAACACATGTAATCATGTAATATTCTTCTCCATTTAATTCTGGCGGATACCGTATCACTTTTGAAACTTTTTGATTAGGTGAAGACATTTCTTCCCGTATTGTTTCGTTGACAAGCAATCTAAAACGACAAATATTTTGAATTAATCACATATTCATTTAAATATTGAGAAAAACTTGTCTAAATATCACAATAAATTGTTAATTTCTCCAAGACAACATCTAAACAAGATCACTAAGCTTGTAACTAGTACATAAAGCAACTGAGCAAATTGTAGCGAGAAACAATATAATTTTTGAAACTTTATCTGGAGATTTTGTTTTTGTTTTTTTGAAGTTAGTGTTTTCCCTCTTCTACATATATAAGGAAAATTATGTTTTTGATCAAAAACTTGATTTTAGGTCACTTGATTTCATATAAGTTGTGTTTACAATGATGTCTGTACAGTACTCTGTGGATTGATTCCAATCAAATTTGGTATATGGATATATTTTGGATATATCGCTGAATTAAAATAATTATATAATTAAAAACAGGAGTATTAGAAATAACAAAAAAAACACACAAAGTTACAATATTCAAAACTTTGGCTCTCTTGGTTTTTGTTCACATGCTGCCTCTAAGGATCCAAACAAAACGCATCTCTCGTCATAGGGATCAACGTAACGTTCATTTGCTTTTTCAAATTAATTATTCTCGAGTCAATATTTTTTACCTTGAAATTTAGCACATGTGTTTGGGTAATTAATATTCACAATTTCTAAATATTTTGAATGAAATCAATAGGGCTCGTTTGTAGCGTCCTCATCGCTGATTCTTTAATGTATTCACATATTTTTCACTGACCAGGATTTATGAAGACATAAAGACTAAATAAATACTTTTGATTGGATCTTTAGAGGGATTGAGCAAAATATTATCAGGCAGTAAACAAATTTGAACAAAATCGTTAGTTGATCTTGTTTGATTTTCTTATAGATGCTACCTACAATTTTTGATTTATTAAAATAATTTAAAAATAAGTCCCAACATATGAACATACGAAATGTCATTAAAATCTGTTTTCACATTTGTGCTGTATAACACTGTAGACTATAACCGCTTTTTTTTTATTAAAGAGATCCAAAACGGATATATTCAAAACTCAAAAAAAAATTGATACATCACATAACTTTGTAGGTTATATGTGTAATGTTTTGTTTAAATAGACCTATGTAGACAAAGGCCGATAAGTTGTACTGTAAAGGTTAATGGTACAAGAGTAAGGAATGTCGAAGCGAAAGCATGGTTTATGATTCAGTAACCTTCACATCACATGGAAGAGTCGAGTCGGTTGAAATAAACTAACAGTAGTCTAAAACGTTAAGGAGTGAAACAGTGTACAGTTTTAGTGTTTTATTGTAAAAACAATTTAATAAGAAATAATATTTAAATGCCTGGAGATGACGATGTCACACGAAACGTCTAGTCATAATGTGAAACCGCCTTCAGGAATTTCTTGGATGGGAAATATGGGTGAGAGTTGGAAGTTCTATAAACAGACATTTCAAATTTACCTTTTTCATATAAAAAATACTACTGAAAATAGTGAGTATAAAATAGCATTACTATTAAATACTATCGGAGATAGAGCTTTACAAATATACAATAATTTCACTTTCAATGGTGGAAAGAAAAAAACTAGATTATGAAACAATTGTTAAAATAATATAACGATTATTTTTTGTCAGAGAAAAATATAACATGAAAGAAATTTATTTTTTTCTAACGGAGCAAAAATGTGATGAAACAATTGATCATTATGTAACTTACTTACGAGATATAAGCAAGGGCGTACCCAGGATCAAAACTAGGGGAGGGGGGCAAGCCATGGTCATTCAATATACAATTGATTATTAAAATAGTTATTTCAAGAATTGTAATTAATTCCAGCAACAAAATGTATAATAAAGATTTATTTTGCCCCTCTGCCCCTCGCTGGGTACGCCCATGGATATAAGTGCATCATGTGATTCGGTTCTCTAACAGAGAGTCTAAATAAGGATTGAATTTTTCTAGGGATTAGAGATCGGAGTGTAAAAGATTGTTTGATAAGCATTAGAGATCTAGATTTTAAACAAGGCATTAGACATTTACAGAAACTGCAGAAAGGAGAAAGTCACAACTTGTAGAAATTTATGTAAATACAAGAATAGATAATAAAGATGACGTCAACAACATTAATAGTCATATACGCAGATATCAGAACTAGAGATAACGTGATAGTAGTCCAATCCCAACGTTCCAGTTTTAGTAAACAAGGTTGGAGTCATGCGCAGTTCACCTCAAGCCGGTCGACAATGAAGAAAAACAACTTGTATGAAGAATTCAGTGATTGTGATAAGTGCGGGTACAAGCATGCGTATAATAAATGCCCTGTGTACGGATAAAGGTGTGATAAATGTAAAAAATTAATAATTTTACCGCAAAATGTAAATTTTAAAAAGTAAGTGCTGTTGATGACAGTAGTGATGAATTATTTTCTGAAATATTAACGAAGTATCAACTATTTAACTGTGACGGATATGTGATTAACCTAAAAATTGAAAACGTTAATCTCTCTTTAAAATTTGACAAAGGGGCACAGGTAAACCTTCTTATACAGATGATGTATTACGTAAAATTAAGTTTAATGTCAACAACTTAATACCAACTAAAACCAAATTAACATCTTATTCAGGTCAAAGAATGGAACTGTTAGGTATATCTACAGTACCTTGCTCATATAGAAGTTATATTCATAGAAAATGGTATGTTGTTAGAGAAAATAATTTATGTGTATTAGGTCTTAAGTCAATCATGTAAGCAGATGAATCTAATTCAAAGAGTTAATCAATGCACAGTACAAATTAATAACAAAAAAGATAGCAAACATAACCAATTTAAAAATAACGCTAATAGTAGGTTTAAGTCTAATCATAATAATGATATTCTGGATGAATTTAGTGATGTAATGTCAGGAATGGGTTGCTTAAAAGTTGAGTATGAAATTAAACTAAAACCCAATGCGACACCTAGAATACACCCACTTAGAAAAGTGCCAATATTTTTTGAAACCGATATTAAAAGAAAAGTTAGACAAATTAGAAAAATTAAATATTATTGAAAAAGTTGTAAAAGAAACAGATCGGGTAAATTCATTAGTATTAGTTAAAACACCTAAAGGTGAAATACGAATATGTATGATACTAAAGACGTAAATCAAGTAATAAAGCGGCAACATTTTCAAATAAGTTACCATCATTCGATGAAATAGCATGTAAATTAAATGGTGCAAAAATATTTAGTACTCTAGACACAAAGAACGGCTTTAAGCTTACAGAACGTAGTAGTGAATTATGTACTTTTAATACTCCATTTGGGCGTTACAAATTTTTAAGGTTACCATATGGGTTATGTTCGATAATTGAAATATTTTTTCAAAGGATGGCACAAATATTTGAAAATATGAATGATGTGGCTGTATATGTAGATGATGTGATAATATGAGTAAAAAAAAAAAAAGAACATGATGAAAGGCTTAGAAATGTACTGAATAAGCCTAAGTTAAAAAATGTAAAACTTAATAAAAATAAATGTAAGATTGGTGTAAACGAAATTACATATCTAGGCCATATAATTAGTGATAATGGTATATCAATTGATTAAAACAAAACAAATACAATTAATCAAATGAAAATACCTAAGGATAAAAAAAACATTAGAAAGATTTTTAGGTATGGTAAATTTTGTAAGCAAATTTATACCCAACATATCGATTTTAACTGCACCTTTAAGCTCATTCTTAAAGAAAGAAGTTGAATTTACGTGTGCAGAAGTCCATCAAAAGCTTTTAATGAAATCAATCAGATTACAAATAAACCAGTACTGCAATATTAATTTGATGAAAAGAAGCCTATTGTTTTGTCCGTGGCTTCAGCCAATGATGGGTTAAGGACAGTCATATTACAAAATAATATATATGCCTGAAGCCTATGCATCAAAAGCACTGAATCGCACACAACAACAATATGCTCTGATAGAAAAGGATAAGCATGCTGTTTTATTTGGATGTGAAAGATTTGATCAGTACTTGATCGGTAAAACATTTATTGTAAAAGCTGATCATAAACCATTAGTTAGTATAGTAAAGAAAAATATTAAAGTAGTTTCCCCTTGCCTTCAGCGATTACTAATAAAAGTACAAAAATAACACATCGAATTAGTATATAAAAGATGTAAGGAAAGTGATAATGATGAAATAAGCATTAACATTGATGAAGAACTTCAAGCTCATGTAGATTTAATTTTAAATAATATAAAAATTACTAATATACACCTAGATAATATTAAAGACCTAACGAAAAAGACACAGAAATAAAAACACTTAAAACTTACATTTTAAATGGGTGGCCTAATCATAAGCAAACTTTACCATTAGAATAAAGAAGGTATTGGAATGTAGGAGGTGATCTAACCTTTTATAAAAATGTTATACTTAATGGCCTTAGTAATACCCAAACCTTTAAGGCATGAAATGTTAAAACGTTTACATTTGTCTCATAATTGTGTTATTAAAACACAGCTAAAGGCTAGGAATGTAATATATTGGCCAAACATGAACAGTCAAATCCAAGATTTTGTATCTAATTAGAAACTTGTAAGGTATTTAAAAAAAAAAATACAAAAAAGAACCATTATTACCACAAAATATTACTAAATTTCCATGTGAAAAAAAACGGAATAGTCATTTTTCAGTTGTATGATGTATATTATTTACTTGTTATAGATTATTTTTTTCAAAATTTCCTGAAGTAATTATAATAGAAATATTACAAGTGAACTTTTAATTCATTTGAAAGAGATTTTCAGCAGACGTGGTATACCTAAGATTTTTATTTCTTATAATGGTAGCCTACCCAATTTACTAGTGTAATATTTAAAAGAATTGCAAAACAATGGAATTTTAATCTTATAACTACTAGCCCACATTTTCCACAGTCAAATAGAATGGCAGAACGTGGAGTAAAAAAGTATTAAAAATTTGCTTAAAAAATACCTAACATGACCCTATTTAGCAATATCAGAATACCGTAATACGCCAGTATTACAATAACACAATACCATCTCCAGATGAAATACTCTATCAAAGAAAATTAAGAGGCATAATACCAAGTAGTGGTGCATAATACACCTCAAACCCTATAGGAACGAAAAATATAAGAAAAAAAATACTAGATAGACAAATAAATCAGAAAGTGTACTTTGATAGAAAATCATATAAATCGCCAGATTTAACAACACATATGGAAAAGTACGTATTAATTCAGCATTACAACCAATGGGTAAAAGCAAAATTATTTTAAAAAAGTTATCGACCAAGATCATATACTGTATTGTGCTATTTTAAAACAAAATGTTAGAAAGAAATAGGTCACATAAAACCATTAAACAATGAATATCTCTTGTATGATGAATATAATAATGGACATTATATATATATATATATATATATATATATATATATATATAAATTATTATACACCTATTCAGAATCCTCCACTAGAAGCGGATGTAACAAACCCAGAAAATATTACAGTTCTATATCCGTATAAGACTAGGAATGGCAGAATTTTTAAACCACCTGACACATTAAATATAGTAACGGAAGCATGTTTTATAATAAAGAAACTATAAGTATGATTAATAATTTATATTTGTACTTTAAGAAAGGAGGATACTTTATTAAAAATGATGTTATATTTTATTTTTCAGTTTATGTTATAAATAGATTATCTTTATGATTTCATTTAAAAACGAAGGGGATGTAATGTATTTGTTAAAATAGACCTATGTAGACATAGACCGATAAGTTGTACTGTAAAGGTTCATGGTACAAGAGTACTTATTAAAGCAATGTCGAACCGAAAGCATGGTTTATGATTCAGTAATCTTCATCTCACTGAAATTTGATTTTTTTTTTTTTTTAAGAAAGTAAAATTATCAAAATGGGATAGAACAGACTTTACATTTTAGTGACACAACTTAAATGAATCCCAACTGATTGCAAACTAATTATAATGACTTAGTTTGGGAAGATGTAGGAAAAACAAAAATGGCTTTTTAGCAATAATGACCGTGAGGTTTTTCACCTTTAAACAACAAAGAATAAAAAATAATAGTAATAAAATGAATCTTAACAATTTGAAGATGTAAGTTTATACAGTCACTAAGTTTCCTCTATTAATAGGTGGTGTGTTATTTTGGGGTAAAGCAACAAGTAACTAATAATATTTGATTTGCCAAGTGCACAACGTTCAATTTACTTAAGTTAATCAAACTAATGCTAAGTACCTAATCTGCTATATTATATAACACACGAAAAATTGTTTTTAACATATAATATAAATGTCTCTAATTATAAAACTCTAATCTTTGAATATACACACTAAATATCTCCATGGTTTGAAGCTAAGAAATTATAAGCTCTAATACTGCCATCTAATGACCCACTTCTGGTAACTTCAAGGACAGTATGCCACATTGCATGATCCGACTCTTCAAACACTAGCGCATTCTGAACCAGAACCCACAAAACTAAAACTGTTCAACCCATATGTAGAAGTCTCACTTTTGCTATTGGAATTCTCAGATATAAATTCAGTGCCGTAATAATTCAATTCGGTCTGAAACAATCATTCAATACTTTGCATTAAATTTTGTAAACATTTTACTCATCCAGTATTCAAAGTGTAGGGCAAGTTTGTATACCTTACACACACACATACCCACACACACACGCGCGCGCGCCCGCACACGCACACACCTAAGTTGATCTTAAAAAGTTAATGATATACGCAACTACGAGGTTCAGTAAACCTGTGTAACAACTGTTTTAAAGAAACTTAACCTTGTTGTAAGGTACTTTTGATTTAGGACCAATACAATGTAACATTTCCAACATTGAAAAAGAGGAACTTTTAGGCCTTACTTTTAAAGGTTTTGTGTGTACTGGTTTCGTATGATTGGCTGGATAACTACCATGTTCGCACTTAACTACGGTTTTAGATAATGAAACTTTATATTCTTTAGTGCATGTGACAAATAATAATTGACAGACATCATTCCTAAAATATTTTAAATACAAGTTTTGAAAAGGGTGGGAAATCAAAATGTTGGAATCATTAAAAACGTAATTGAAATATTAGCATTATACCAATAATTTCCTAACTTGTAAAAAGTTCTTCCAATAATTCTAAAGTAAAAAACATGAAATATATTTCATTTTACTTACTGGTCAAAATCTAGTTTATTGCCTACTTTAAGATAGTTAGTGGGTTTAGGGGTCCTTGGTATACAATGTGCTGACGTAGTCAGGTATCCTAATACAACCACACCTAATGATACTGCACCAAACAGAAGCTGACTGCACTTCATCTTGTCTTGTTTTAAACTAAAGAAATAATTCTTTAATATTCTTTTTTAATTATGATGGTACAGGGTAGATAAAGGAAATATGTTATTATTTTGATTAATGATTCTATTATCTTTTGATAGGTCAAGATTCTCTTCTTATTTTCTTATATAATTGATGAATACTATTTTGTCATCAATTACAGTCCCACCTAACCGTTATTTTTGAATAAATAAAAATTCTAAAGTTTTGCATCTTAGTTAGTTTATGGACTCTACTTTTTGGTAAATTTTGTTTTGCTCCCAATAGGGATAGGGAAGGGACTATGAGAGCTCAACTTAAATATCATATAGTTTGGGGGTGTATCATTTTCAAGGTCTTGATAAGAAAAGAAAATTAACAAAATAGAAATTCTGTCGAGCTAAAACAAAATAACAGATGTTCAAAACTATAAATGTAAATCTGTAACACATTTTTCATGATCAGAGCAGTTAAAGTAGTTCACATCGCGGACGTCTTTATAACAACAGACGAGACATTAACTTAAACTTTCGAACGTACTCTTTTGAATAAAAATCATAGAAAAATTAATAAGTCTACTGTAACCATCAACCAAACAGGTACTCTTAAAAAGTAGCCAATTGTAATGTAATTGTTGATAATTTAAACTTCTCAATCAAGCAAATTTAAACTTGTATTATATAGGATCATTGTGTTCTTTGAAATTCACAGAGTTTACAAATATTATTAATTCAGATAGCCTATTGACTTTAAGTCTTAATTTGACATGTAATATATTTGATAAATTTAATTTGTCGAATAAATTTGATAATGTCGGATTAAATTCCAATAAACTGTTATTGGCTGTTAAAAGTAAATATGATTCTAATTTTAAAATGGAAAGACTAATCTCATGGCTAATGTATTTCTTTTCTACCATCATATTTTTAATTCTTGTTTTATTACCTGTAATGAAAGTCCATAATTTGGAAACATGTTTACGAAGGATCTGTACCTCCAACCATACTGAACCTTGTTGATTGTAGACATATTTAGTTCCACAAAGTCGAGATTGGCAGTATTTTGGTTCCAAAAGGTGGATTTTCTAATTTTCCTTCAGACAAGTAAGAGTAGTAATTTCTTGTTATATTATTTGTTTCTTCTAAAGAAAATCTCATTGACGTGTCAATCCTTTACAGGGCTGATTTATCACGAGTTCAACAATATAAAATGCTTTGTAGAGATGTAGAAAAATTTCATTAAAAGAAGAAAAGAAGTTGTGCAATCAGTATGTAGATTTTGTTACTGTTGTAGGTAGACATTTGTTTTTATTTTGTTACACTTCAACTTAAAATGACGTCATGCATTTACATCATTAGGGACACTATCGACGACGACTACAACGACGAAGAGGACGGATCGTATATAATTTTTTAAGTTTGTATATAACCGCCAAGCATAATATAAAGTTAATTTGTAGGAAAAAAGGGCAATATTTGTTGTCCCTTTCAATTTTAAGTGATAATTATAGACGTAAAGTTTGTTTTTGATTATATTTTAACCATAATAAAATCAAATATTAAGACTTTCTCATTTGACTTTGTTGCTTAAATTTGTATTACAATTTGATGATGTTGATAGTTGTAATATTATATATAAACAAAAATGTTAATATTTGAATTGTGTTAAAATAATAGACGTAACCTAAGTTGTTCTACGACAAGTAAAGTAAAAATTTAATTTCTTAATTACAATTTAACGTTTTTCTAGATATAGAAAACGCCTTTTTGCTTGATCAAAAGATTTTCTTAAAAGAGAAGCATCATCAATAAATAAAAGAAAAGCGAAGTAGATGTCAATTTCTCGAGATATATTTGTGATATAATGATTTTCTCAAATAATTTCTTCAACGAAAGTTTTTTAAGAAAATATAGTTCTTCATGAGCCCAAAATTGCTGCAATATTTAGTTTAAATTTAACTCGTTGGTTAATAACATAGAAAGTGGATTTTTGTTTATTAATTTTGGGTGGATAGAACCAACGAGTGTATAACTAAAAATTGTTCCCATAACTGTAGGAAGATGATGGCCTAAATGTATTTTATGGCTACTTGAGCATATTAATCTCTACCGATCATGATATCATTTTCGTCAGGGTTATTGTAATTAGGATCTGCAAGTTTCAAGTGCTTTAACTTTGAGCGTAAAGGTATTCTTTAATTTTCGAAGGTTTGAAATGTTGTTGTCTTATACGATAAAATTATAATTTCGTTTAAGTAAATAATCATTACATGTTAATATGTTGTCTTTAACTAACTATTTGATTGCTGTTAACAGTTTAATATTTATTAGCTCATTGTGTAGTGATTAAATAAATCAGACTCCCCGACTCAAGCTGTTGTGATATTAGATTTATTTTTATTTGAAGTTATATTAATTTTTGCGATACTGAAAATTGTATATAACCCTTCATTGCTATGTGGGAATGTCGGGGGATTCAAAAGACTATTGTATTTTGTATTAATTGTATTTGAGGGGTGGATATAATTTCCGGTCTCAGTTTTTAAATTAGATATTTTGTTGTGACGGTCTAGTCGACTGGAGGTAGTTCTAGAACGATTTGGTGAATTGCGTAACTTAAAAAGTAATCTAAGTCTAATACTTACTCCGTCTTGTGACTTATTTTGTAACATATGTTACGTGTTTCAGATCTTATGTTCCATCTTCAGACTCGCTCCTGAGAGGTCGTTAAAACATTAAAACACTACACAACACATACAATAAACAAACAACACTTTAATTCGCGACAGGTGTACACCAACGGTTCAAGAACCTTTGAGGCTCTCCAGTTAGACAAAAAATCCCATTAGATATTGGTAATGCTAAGGGAGGTAATTAGATAGATTTTTTATGTAACTCTGAGTGATGAGATATGCGTTAGCGCTTATGATTGATTCTGAAATTTGTTAATTAATATCACTTACGTCAGCCAGAAATATTTTCTTCTGATGCTACGCAATCAACTTAAACGTCATATTAATTATTTTTTTTATTCTTCAAGATATTCTGTCAGTTTGTTTTCTAATGGTTGAGATATGTTAAGATCAGGATGGTTTTGAGCAATCTCTTGAACTAGACTATTTATTTAATGAGCCTTTTGGCGATAAGCCCGAGTGTCTAGAACAGGCTGAAAAACATATTTTGTTGATAAGCTGAAATCATCATGCTAAATTAAATGAATTATAGATTATTAAATTTGAAACATAAGTCAATTACAATTATTAAAAAAAAAAAAAAAAATTGAAAATTTTTTTAATATTTTTGAACTAGAATCATAAACTAAGTTAAGATAATGTCAGTAATTACTTTTTATTCAGTTTATATATGAATTTATTAATTGAAATAATTGTTAATTATGTTGTTTAGATCAGCTGTGAACTGACGTGAACAAACCATACGCAGAGCGCAAAAATGATGTCATCAGAATTTAAAGTGGTTGCACAGAACATAGAAACTTGTGCATAATAGGACATATACAAGTAGCAAGGTTCAATTTTATAGCAAATTATACAATTTCTATACGGCCCAGAGGACCAAATTGTAGCATAATAAAAAGAAAATGTTCGATCCTTCCCGTAGGAAAAAAATGTACAGTAAAAATATAAACTAATTTTAAAATAAATAAATATACTTCTGTAGGACCGCTAAATCAATAATGTGGATGCTTATATTAGGTTGAGTGAGAAGCATATCTATGATAACAGCACAACTCTGTGCTTACCTCTGGTCGGTGTTGGCGTTGTCTCAACAGTTTGCAGACTCTGATGAAGGAAATCACATCCTTGTGGACTGCAAGTCGAGCACACATAGCACAGCTTATATATTGATTACTATACTATAGAGTATAGACTATAGACACATAAATCGTTTTTATTAATGAAAGTTAAGATAATTTGCTATCTCTGAATTGAACAGTTAGTTATATTTTAACACTAACACTTTACACAAAGTCGTGGTCTGTGTTCAGCAAAAGAAATAGGAGAGGTTTGAACAATTACCAACCCTTCCATTATTCTACTGGCTAGGTTTAGGATTATAACTGTAAAAGTTTTGGCAACGATAACACTATTGGAAAACTGGTCAAAATATTTTTAATTTACAAAATAGTACATGCACCTTTTTTGATAGCCAATCTAGCCTACTAATCTATCCTAAGTATAATTGTATAAATTAATTTATTTTTCAAAATATATTGGGGAGATGACGGCAATTTTTGTATAAAAGATCAAATTAATAACCGTTACTGTCTAGATCAAGTGTAGGTTAAAGAGAAGCACAATTGTTATTCTACCTCTGTATGTTAGTAGTTGTATACTAGTATATGTATAATGAATAGTAGAAAAAGATATGACCTACACGTTACAAGAATTCAACTACAATACAAATACTAAAAGAGAGAGAGAGAGAGAGAGAGAGAGAGAGAGAGAGAGAGAGAGAGAGAGAGAGAGAGAGAGAGAGAGAGAGAGAGAGAGAGAGAGAGAGAGAGAGAGAGAGAGAGAGAGAGAGAGAGAGAGAGAGAGAGAGAGAGAGAGAGAGAGAGAGAGAGAGAGAGAGAGAGAGAGAGAGAGAGAGAGAGAGAGAGAGAGAGAGAGGAGAGAGAGAGAGAGAGAGAGAGAGAGAGAGAGAGAGAGAGAGAGAGAGAGAGAGAGAGAGAGAGAGAGAGAGTGAGAGAGAGGAGAGAGAGAGAGAGGTGGGGGGAAGATGACATAAACAAACCTTTAACTTGTAATACTTACTGTTTTAGTTGTCAGAACATTTATGGTTTATTAACTAATTAAAATTTTTGTATAAAATTCTAGTTTCACAATATAGTTTGCCATGACACATGTTGTAATACTCAACGAGATTTATTTCTTTAGATTTTTCATAAATATAATGCACACATTATAGATATATTAGTCATTTTTATAATGTTTAAATATATTTTTAATTATCTGGTTTAATAATACTCTAAGGCAGGATAGGCTGTTATGTTGTCTAAACCTAGCTAGAGAATAATCGGT